>CAEGAE010096544.1:0-31838 GCA_903067095.1 Girardinus metallicus
TATATATATATATCTGCGTTGAAGCCTGGATTGACAAAAAAAGTAAAATTTAAAATCACAACTACTTCATTAATCCCAAAGGGAAATTAAATGTTGTTGTAAGTCATTAATTCAGATTCTTCAAAGAATTATTGTGGATGTTGTTGGCTGTTGTCAGGAAAGATCTTTTGTACCAGTCTGTATAACAGCAAATTTGAAGAAGCCTCTGACTACTAAAGACACTTTTTTCCCAAGATGGTCTCATGAAGAGGATGGTCAGGGTTGTCCATAATTTTCTTTTTACACCATCAGACAGGTGGAGTAAATTAAAAGAACCCAGTTGACAGAAAACATAAGAAAACTTATTTTTGCCCAGCTAAAATGAAATTGAGGTCAAATGTCAAAACGGTTCGTTCTTCTGTCCATGTATATTCTCTTTATTTAACCCTGTTGTCTTTTCTCTATTTAATTTTTCCATCAACTCATGTCACACGATTTGAGTTGACCAACACCTAAAGCAGATTACCTCCTCCGTCTGCTGATCTACTGGTTGTAACAGATAGTGGAGAAGTGAGGACATGACGACTTGATCAGATATGGTGACCAACAGGTGCAAACGTGCAGGAAACAGCGAAACAAGCTGCAAACAGGTGAAACAGCCCAGCAAAAGTGAAACTAAAGGATCTCTTTTTTCAAACTGAACTTACTTATAACATCATTGAAGCCAATGATGCTTCAATTGGCTTCAATTGAAGCATAATTTTTTCTATCAGACTTTGAGTAGTGTGCAAGAATTACCCAAACATGCTGATGTTATCTTCCTGAATGCCAACATTTACTGATAAAAGTCACTATACATTATCAGGGATGAATTTAAAACATGTAAACTATTTACTGTTTTCTTCTCAATACAGCAACTACACAACTACTATTGTTGACAGTGAGTCTGAGCCTGAAGAATATATGATTGTAATTAACACCTACCGAGGAAAGGTGTTACTTACAAATTAGTTGTTTTCTAAATCCTTTTTTGTGTTTCTGTTATTTGTGTTATTTGTACACCACATGTTTCACAGTATAGACAACACGACTGCTGCTATGTAATCTCTCAGCAAAGATCACAACAACACCTCTCAGCCACTTCAACATCAACAGAGCAAATGTTCGGGATGGAGCAGTACGAGGTTTTAAGCGTGCTTTCTTTGACCCTTGCAGTGACATATTATTGAAATTCACTGAAGATGAGGGACAAGCTGAGGACAGAGTGGACAACGGTGGTCCAAAGCGCAAGATCCTTACCCTTTTGATGAACTGCTTGAGAACACGCAGAATCTTTGATGGACCAGATGAAAGAAAATTCATCACTTTTGACAGTGCAGGTATTGATGTCAGTAAGAGAGAATTTCCTCACAAGAATGTGACAGCTGTTGGTGAATGTGGGATTAACGTGACCAAAAGGTGCCAAAGATGATGAATATTTTCTTGCTGGGAGGATGATTACCACATCGATCATTCATGGAGGTACCAGCACCTCCCAGGATCAACGACTCACACCGAAGGCAAGATTGAAGATATCACCGATAACACCATGAGAGCTTCCTTGCTTGAGGTAGGATGGCATTATTGACAAAAAGCTTTAGAAAATGTTACAGTCAAGTGTCAATTGTCTGTTGCCCAATAGCTTAATTTATTACTGAAACCATTTGTATTTTGTCTCTAGAAGACAATTCTATTGTGCAGGATAAATCAGATATTTACTAAATGGGCAGTTTTATGTGTTTTCCAGGCACATAGTGTCATGTTATTGCACAATGAAGTACCTATGTTACCATCAGTTGTTATGAAAATGTTGTATATATGACTCAAAAGAAATTTGACTTCATAATTTAACATCTAGAAATTGGGCCTTTTATTGCTTTCAGCACATCATCACATTGCCTCTAAGGCTGCAGCTCCAACGAGGAGCATTTTTGGTAAAACAAAGATTTTTATACCATGAATGGTCACCATAAAAGATTAAAGGATTTCTAAAACATTCACAACATAATCAAGGCAACACTCCAGCTATGTTTTCGATGAGGGAATAACATTATAACATGATGTAAAGTAAAAAAAAAAAAAAATTGATTTCACTTAACACTGCCCCTTTAAGTCTAGTTTTCATTAAATCCTTTAAGTTGGGACTGAAGTAGCATATTCATAAATGTTTGTTGCTGAACACCGTCACCGCTAAGCAGGAACCGGCCATTTCCTTCAGATCCAGGGGGTGTTCAGTACAAATATGGATGTGTGGTTTAACACATTCATTTTTTTACTGCTAAAAACAATTTAAAAAACACGATATGAATAATTTGGTAATTGACAGAGCCCCCAAGTTTTTTTCTATTTCTATGAACAAAATAATTCTGCGGCTCTGGCTGCAGAGCTCAATCAACGTTCAAGTACAACTATAACTCCAGTTCCGAGGGCGGTAGAAAAACATGGCTTAAAGGGAGACTGAAGGGTGTTCACTATCACAAGATGCTTTCACTTATCAGCTGCTCACTTATTTTCTTATTTTCTTTAGTCTGCAGGTAGCCATACTACATAGGTACACTCAAGAGGCTTCTGTTGTTCGTTCAAAACACAGGATACTGAAATCCACTGGTAATTAGTAATTATTAAAACAGGACATGCAGGATTAAATAAGCATGCTTCTCTCTAATCCCTCTCGGACATGTTATATTTAACTTTATTCTGTTTATTTTGTTTCAACTGTTTGTTTCTATTTCATGTCGGAAATAAAATGCAAATGAAGGCATGAAAATGCAACTCTGATTAACCATTAAAAAGGCACATGGCATAGAAATTGACATAGTTTCACATTTTCTAGCTAAAAACATATAATTTATAGAGAAAAGAGCTTTTCGAGCTGGATAAAATCGTAAACGTTAACTTGAGTTGCACATTTTAGCCCTGAGAGTTTAGGTGTGATATGAAAGTGATTTATCACATCAGCAGCCAGGGTTTTTGTCAGAACTGTCTAAGTACTCTTGGTTAAAAGATCTCCAGCCTTTTGTAAGGTTCCTTCACAGATCCCGTGTGAACATGACGGCTCCAGTCCAGTACCTCACCACTGTCCATGAAAACCGTCAGGACGCGGCTGGAAGGTGCCTCGGGTTTGGGACGGGTCCCCCTGGGGTTCCTGAACGTATCATGGTGGGTTCTGGGTATTTAACATTCTACCCTGGAGAACGGCCGGTCGTTGCGCAAGCGCGGCTCTTTGAACGTGCATGAATGAGGAGTGAGGAAAGCTCAGGAGCTCTGGGAGTACTGGGACTGAGGCGAACTCAGACCGGATCAGACATGGAAGGACAGAACTGCAACAACATCTGCTCCTGGACGCGTAAACCCGCTGCGGACTCCAAGAAGAAGAAGAAGAAAAAGGAAATCCCGGAGAGGGTGACTTTGAAGAAGGAGATCGGGCTGCTGAGTGCCTGCACAATCATCATAGGTGAGGCAGGAAAACAAGCTGCGTGCTCAGCTCCACTTCTTACTTTATTACTGCAAAAGTTTTCCTCATGCTTCTGTTCGGTTCTAACGCTTTTTACCAGGCCTGAGGGCTGACGGGTACTGCGGTAAGGCCTGTGTGTCAGCGCTGTGGTTTGAACTCAGTCCACAGATTCACAATCTGTGACACTGACATTGCTACAACCCTTTATTGCACCTCGATTGTTTTTGCCTGAGTTAAAACCTGCAGTTTTGGCCGTGACAGTGAAGTGTAGGAACTTTTTACCTATTTCTCGTTGTTACATTTTTTTATTTAGCTTATTAGTTTAAATATTTTCTTCCCACACTTTAATTTTTCCCAGTGTGCAATACATCAAAACCAAAACAACAAACTCTAGCCGTGACATTCACTGTATAATTGTAATTTCAGTTCATTTTTCTCCGATGTTAAACATTATCAAGTGCTACTGTCTGCACTCCATCATGTGAAATCTGCCCCTCCTTTTTGCATGAAAAAGAAAGGCCTGCCAACATTTGCCTCAGACAGATGACTCTCCTGGTGGTTCTGATGTTCTGGAGCCTGAATCTGAACTCTGCTGCCAGAATTGGAGTCTGAAATCACAACCACTCCCTCAGTAAAGTTTTGAATCAGGGAATATTTTTAAAATTGAGAATGTTGAGCGTTGGTATGAAAACTCAAGGTGGGAACAAACCCGGTATGTGGGTGGAACTGGAAGGTGTTAGTCTCTGATAGGTGGACTGGAGGAGGTCCAACATCTCCCTAACACTGTTAGGATAAACGTAGAGCAAACTACAATTTTGGTCTTCAAGGTATCAAATCTCTTTAAAAATAAAAATGATCATCCTGAAGACAACCTATGATCTTATATCATCTAATGCAATATTTCTTTATAAGTTTCAGGGTTTTTTCATCAGTTTATAACGTTTAGTAAATATTTTAAACGTGAAGCACACAGCATCAAAAATCAAAAATAATCCAGGATCTAAGCTACAAACTGATCAATGCTTTTG
The DNA here is from genome assembly GCA_903067095.1 of Girardinus metallicus. Taxonomy (NCBI): domain Eukaryota; kingdom Metazoa; phylum Chordata; class Actinopteri; order Cyprinodontiformes; family Poeciliidae; genus Girardinus; species Girardinus metallicus. The sequence goes on from CAEGAE010096544.1 coordinate 4,501, forward strand.
CTGCTGAAAAGCTTATTTAAAAAATTTTGATTCTGTTATACCAATAAACTCCCGTTCCAGGAGAACAAAAGTTTTCTTTCAACTCTTTTAGTTCAAATTTATTGTAACTGTATTTTATAAGAAATTTCTTCTGCTCAATTTAAATGCAACCAAATATTATGGTGTACCAAAATGTTACAAAGCTGCAGTATTAATGGTCCTTAATTCTTAATACAGAAAGATTTTTTTTTTTATTTCCAAAGTATTGTGTAATTACAGCACAGTGCTTAAAAAAGGAAAATAAATAAATAAATAAAAATCTTACCACCTGTGTGTCAGATGTTTTCAAAACATTAAGTAGTCACTACCCATTCATAATTCTCATTGATAACATTTTATCTATGTTCTTAGTCTAAAATTATTCAGTTTTTTCAACATTTATCTCAACACTTAAATTTAATCAAGTTTTGTGAAATGCCTTAATTTAAAGTTTTAATCAAGTGTTTGAAAGTAACCAATCTTAAGTTTTAAAACCATTTTTGACTTAGAAAGTTCTCTACTTTTTCACTTGCTGTTTTTCAGTGGCATAATGTTGATTGAGGTTCCCTTCACAGTTTCTCAATCTGTGCTATGCAATCTAGAGCTTAGCTAGCAGTGGTCCTTCTGTTCACGAGTCAGAGTTAACTGGAACATCTGAAAAAGTGTCTCTGATATTGAGCATAAAAATCCTCTACATAAGTCATTCTCTTCTGCAGTGGCAGTGTGTGTGCGACGGCTGTGTTTGTGTGTGGTCTGTGTGTGTGTGTAACTTATCTTAATGTCTCTTTTCACTTCTTCTTGCTGCTGGCATCACTGCAGCGTAATCCTCTCTCCTCCGGCCCCCCGCCAGTCCAACTGGTTCTGGTGTTGGTTCTTTGGGTTTTCCAGACCGACTCTCACCCAATGTCCATGTTGCCCTCAGATGAAACAAGCATCAAGCAGTTCAGTGTGGTGCCTTCTGCTCTCACAGCTCTGAAGCAGGTTTATCTTTTCCTTCTCCATGCTGATATTAGACAGCAGATCAACAGAGGTCATTAACAGGAGACCAGACAGTGAATGGAAAGGTTTCATTAGTTCTCTGGTGTCAAAGATCAGCAGACATCATCACGATTCTCTGGATCTTCTCCATCACCTTCATCAGCTGATGGTGTGAGAGAGATCATCTGGTCCAGGATGAGAGGAAAGGGGGAGGAGTTCAGGTCAGAGGTCAGATGCCCTGCAATGAGGCTCAGACAGGGGAAAAGTAAGGAGCAAATAAAAATTGATTGAGGTATTTTATTTTTTGCAATATTTACTTAGTTAGTTAGTAGTTTGGTTAAAGTTAGGATTAGTAATAAACTGGTCATTGCTAGGACAAGAGTAAGTGGCTAAAATGAATGGAAATCAATACAAAGTCCTGATATAGAAACATATAAACTTGTGTGTTTGACAGAAAAAGAGAAAGGATTATAAAATGAAAAACAAAAAAACTTCACCTGGCCTATCATCTAATCGTTGTTTTTCCTGTTTAATCCAGTCTGCTGCTGTATTCTGAAAAGGCGCTGAGTGATCTCCGGGTCCCAGCAGCAGTTAGAGTCTCAGAGGTAAAAGTTTTACAAGGAGCCTCGGCCACTGAGAACAAGGAAACAGGAAAAGTCAGGAGGCAGTGCTGACCAGGCGCAGGACTCTGCTATAACAGGGCTTTTTCCCTGTATGCTGTTTTTCATTAAATCTTTATTCACTGTAATTCTACTGCATTGACATCAGTGGTGGAGATCCCCAGAAATACTATTGTAATAAACTGTTGACATTATTTCAAAAGGTTTTCTTTAGATTTTATTTTCTTGTTAAAGTGATTTCCTTTGTTTCAGAAGAGGTCACAATTTGGTTTAAGTGTATGGAGAGCCATTTCAGCCAAAATTGAATAAATAAATATATAGGGAAAATAAATAAATAAATGAGTAATTGGCACCTTTATTCCCATTTGTCAATTTATCCCTTTTTCATTTATCAATTTATCCCTTTTTCATTTATCCTTTTTTCATGTATTATTTTCCAGTTTTATTTATTCTTTTTAAATTTTCAATTTTTATTAATTCTTTTTTCATTTATTCAGTTTCAATTTTCCTTTCTTCTTTTATCAGTTTTTCCCCAAAACTGGGAAAAAAGGAAAATAAATAAATGCTAATGAGGAGGGGCAGCGTCATCAGGCTACAGCTTCTCCAATTGGTTGGTTAAATAAGGAAATGAAAAAAGGCCAGGCAGAAATAAATTTGGGAATAAATAAATTAATAAATATAAATGGGAATAAAGATGCTAATTACTTATTTATTTATTTACTTTACTCATTTATTTATTTATTTTCCCTATATATTTATTCAATTTTGGCTGAAATGGCTCTCCATATAGTGACTCCTCATTAAAAAGGGGAAATGTCCTTTTGGTGCATTTCCCCTGAAAAGTATTAGTGTTATTATTACTTTTACTTATTAATCCATAAGTACTTATGTAACCACTTAGAATAAGACAAACTAGATAATTTATTATCTCCAACTAATAGCTACATATCTTCATAAAAATAAATTTGTAATTACAATTGGATAAATCTAACCTTAGTATTAAAGTAAAAAAAAAGTGCTTTGATGATTATTTCTTATTTTAAATTTTTTCTCTCTAGAACTTATCAAAAGGTCCCAGTAGTGTTTGGGGTATGTATGAAAAACCAAAACAGTCATTCCCAATAGTACTGCATGATATTGGAAAAATTAATAATTAATTTTATTTTAACTCTACAACATATATTGCATTACAAAAAAAATACAACAAATGAATTGACTAGTTTGCTGTCAATTCATTTAAGTTATGCTGCTCTTCTTGTATCTTCTGCACTGAACTTACCTCTTTTTGTGAATGTTACAAGTATGTATTTTTTCTGTGTTGATTAATGAAGTGGACAGTCTCTGCTGTCCAACTGGACAACAAGTCTGTTGCCACTGCATCATACTCCCCATCTGAGAGCTTTACTTGAACTTCTGCTTTGCATTTCTCATGCACTTCCAGGATGGTAGCTTAAGAAAAAAAATAGTTTGATCACTACTTTTAAAACCATCTTTGGAAAAAGTATAAATGGGTTCCAGCCAGGTGAAGCATGAGAGCATATCTTATATCCTTCTGCCATTTCGAACCTTTCTCATATGGAGTAACAGTTACAAAAGCTTCTGAAATGTTTTTTTTTTCTTTTTGCTTTGGACAACATTCAGATTTGGCTCTACATTTGTTGAACTGAAGTGTGTAGTGAAGATTTAAATGGTCATATAAATTAGTGATATTACCTCTTGTAAATTGGTGCAAGGCACCATCAACACGGAACACGCGTTTGGTCAATATCATCCGTCTTGTAGCCAAAATCATTCCAGATAACTGACATTGTGTTTGTTTTTGGCACCAACTCTTCGTTTTTGGTAATTGTCTCTTGCTTGTTGCTCATTTTTCAATATTATAACCAGCGACTCACTCCATGTGTAGGTCTGCTTCCACAAACTGATTTAAGAATGATTGTGATTGGTAGATTGCTACACTGTGTGTCAGGTACACTTGTCATAGTGATGCTCAAACGATATACTGTGCAGCTCTAATTTATAAAGCGTTTTGTTCAAAGCGATTGTAGCATTTCACATTTGCATTAAAGATTCTGAATCTGTTCATCAGAGTGTCATGAAAAGCACCATTGTGATGCAGTTAACAATATTAAGACTGTTTTGATGACATGAAGCAGTCACTTCCCACCTCTCCAGACCAGAGTGTGTGTTTTATGTCTGCTTATGTAAGGGCTGTGTGTGCCACTTGGCTGCCTTCTGCTGCACTACTGGTAGTGCTGTAGCCTGAATTTGTATGACCTACCGTCTCTCTTCTGTGCATACTGAGAATTTATTGAAGAGTGTCCTGATTAATAACCTCAACATTCCTTCCCAACTCCTGATGTCGGTGTTGCTTAGGAAATTCACGCAGTCCCGGAAAACTCCTTCAAACAATAATGATTGATGTAAATTGTGAAGCAGTTTGGTCAAGTGTTGTACGAATAAATTTGACTTTGACAACAAACAAATTCACTTAGAATCAGCATGTGTGCTGAACCACGTGACAGCCTTTTGGACAAACATCCTATTACGCTAAACATTATATCCAAATGACTCTAAAGTCACAGTAAAAAACACACACACACAACTCTAAGGTTTTAGTGTATACACAACTTGGCTTTCACCAGGTTCAATTTTTTTCACAGTAAACCTTTTAAACTTTACTGTTCCCCAAAGAGCTTTTGTGCAGACGAATGAACAAAACAATAACGTCACTTGAATTCCTTCATATTTTCTCCCATGACAAGCACAAACTTCAATGTGTTTTATTGGGATTTAAAGGGATAAACATTATATAGTACTTCATTGTGACATTAAATTTCAATAGAATTATATAGCACCAATTCACAAAATGTATCTTCTTGAAGCATGTTACAGAACATATGATTTCAATTCAGTCACACATAGAGGAAGGAAACAAGTATGATTTAATACTAGGCTAGTAAAACCAGCCCCTTCTCCTGCACTACTTGCTTCACACAGAATAAGCGATATTTTTTTTCAGCAGGGCTGCAATGGCCAGGCTAATTTAATACATCTTTTTAACTGGTGAGGCAGTGCCTACTTGTCATTCAATTCCAAATTAAATAAACAAGTTTAAAACCAAGTCAAAGGGGAGTAAATAATTGAATTTTAAAAAACTACATTCTTATTAACTGAGCAAAAAAATTATTAATGTGTTTTATTTAACATAAAATCTCTAGCATAAACTATTTTAACAGTTAAAGATGTGATAACTAGATTTATGCTGATCTACACTGTATAAAGGTCACTGCAGAATTTATAGTAACTTACTTGGAGCAGGGTTGCCAGCCAGTTACTGTAATTTTTACAGTAAAGAAATTACAATAACCTTACCGTAATTTTTTTTACAGTAGCCTTACTGTAATTCTGTTAGTTTTACTGTGATTTTATTGCAGGGTTACTGTAATTTTATTACAGTTTTACTATAATTTTATTACAGCTTTACTGTAATTTTATTACAGTTTTACTGTAATTTTTATTACTATCTTACTGTAATTTGATTAGTGTTACTGTAATTTCTTTAAAATACCACAGTAATTACATAACATGGTTACTGTGACTTCATCACATTTTCATCATAAACAAATTACAGTAGTCCTGTAGTATAATTACCAAAGGTTGTCATTTTACAGTAGTTTGTGAAACTGCATACTTTGCAAGCTTTCAAATGTTTAAATGGGGACTTGCAACTTAATTTACAAACTCTCAAATAATGTATTTTTCTAATTAAAAAAATATACATATATATTTTAAAATCGCTTTATTTTACTGTCAATTTAAATCTGACAAACTGAAGCAAAACAAAATATAGTATTTTGCAACAGCAATATTTGCTTGTTACATAGAAGTCAAAGTATTGCAACCAAAGTGAAAAATACTCTGATGTAAAGAAATAACTGATACATTTACCGTCATGGTAATATTACATTGAATGCAAAAAATGAAATAATCTTTACCAAAACAAAAGTCCCCAAACATTAAAATTCCCAAACAAACTACATGTCAAAGTCATAAAAACAATGTTTTACCAGCTTTTCATGTAAAACTTGCAGTCAAAATTCTAAATGTCTGTAATTTTCTTCCTTTGAAAGAAGGAAGGGATCCAGCAATGTCAAATATTTAAGTTACATATTTTTCAAAACTTGACTGGAACCCCAACAGTACATCTTAAACATTTGGGCAAGTTTAAGAATTAGTGAACAGCCAAACAAAACCAACATGGATGAGTTCTGAGTTGGTGTCAGTCCTGAACTTCTCCAGAAATCAAAGGGTTGCTAGAAGATGAAGAAAGAAAAACATGTTTTAATACATGAGACATTAAACTGCATTCATGTCAGTTAAAGACAGACAGGATGAAAAGGACAGATTTAGTGGACAGACACTCTCTCTGACCTTCCTCCATTGTAGCTGTCCTCCTGTCTGTCTATTAGAAATTGACAGGACAGACAGAGAAAAAGACAGACATGGGCAGAGATGGAGTAAGAGAACTGATTGTGTGTAAATGTGTAATTTTACCATTTTAGAAGTTCCATTGGTAGTCCATGAAGGAGGAGAATGTAGAGATGGGGGGTTCACTGCTGTGCTAGTGTTTTGCATAAGTTGTTCTGTTGGTTTTGATGTCACTTTTCCATTTGCAGCTTTTGTTCCACTTTCTGGGTTGAGGCCTAAGAGTCAGCTAGAAACAGATGAGAGACTGTTTGAAATTACCCTTTTGTTTTTTAAGTACATATTACATTTTTAGATTAGATGCCTGTAAACTACCAAATATGTTTTGCAAAGGCATTACTGAAATAGTTCTCACCTATGAAAAAATACTCTAGGTTTCAAAAGGCGCTGCTGGACCTGCTTGTGCCCTTCATACAGTTTCCTGAAAAATAACAATGTTCAGTGAGATTAGTTTTAATTTTAATTTAATACTCTGGTACACAGAGACATTTCCATAGACAGAAACATTCCTCTGTCTCTATCCATATACTATGTTTGCAGACAGAGACACCTTCTGTACCTTCTGTGCCTCTATCTGTAGACCGATGGTTGGCAGATACAGTGAGATGGTAATATCTCACTATATCTGCCATCCATTAGTTTATGGACAGAAGGATGGAAGTTACAGTAAGACAAAGACAATTGGAGTACCTGGGGCGGTGAGAGGGTGAGGGGTGGGTCTTGACACCGCCCACAAGAAGCCGCCCTGGGCGGTTGCCCATCTCCCCCACAGCAGAATCTGCCACTGGCTGATTTATCACAATTAATCACTATGCCTAACTTTGTAAGCTTGAAATATAAATAAATATGCACACAATTGTGCAAACCCCTCTTGCTGCACTCCAACAAATTAAAATCCAAGCAATTGTCTTGCATTTGTAGTCTCCCACATGCAACCGGGTTCTGCTTCACTCCGCTGTACCAGGCCGGCCCAAGTGACCCCTCGACTCTGCGTTGTCGTTGTTTTCAATGAAGACAAGGAGTTTCTGGGCGATCAGGCAGTTTATTTCCTGAATGAGAACATATCGGGGTTTGAATCAGTGCAACGACTCAGCTTCACTCAGCACACTACAACAGAGCGTTCTGTTAGCTTTTAACTTAGCACATGAAGTGTTTTATAATATTAACAAAACTAAAAGTACAAAAATTGACACCAGGCACACATTTAGTAAATATTCATTACACACTATTTGTCTAAGTTAATTAAACTGACGTTTTATCTGTTGCTAACACATTTCTATGCTGTGTACTGAAGAATGCAACTCACCTCTAGTGCAGCTTTCACAGACTGGCACTGAGTACAGGAGCCAGCAGCATGTAACCAGCCACACAAAGAGAGGGCGCTATTTCCCCATTGCACTGATACATATATAGCAAGTGGGATTCTACAACCTAAACACTGTTACACATACCCAACAGCAACTAAGAGAAATTTACTCCACTACACACTCACACAAGTAGTAGCAAACTTGTGATCCAGCGGTCCAATCACATCCCATATACTTTCCATACGCAGATCACAGAAAAAAGCTGTATAATCAAAACCCAGCTACCTTACTGTATTTTCATGCTGTCGTTTTTAAGGTCATTTGTTACAGTGTATAGAAATCTGGCTGCATCAGAAGGATCATGTTAGCAAAAGCCAGTTAACTCATTCCCCCTTTTAAAAATGGACCAATTCCATGAATTACTGTCTGAAGAGAAGGGCCAGGAATCACATTTTATTCAGGTTTATTGATTCGTCCAGGGCAAATTTTTGGATACAGCTCTTTTAAATATCTCTTATTTTGCTTCTATTGCTAGTTTGCTCTCAATTCTCTGAATTCTCATATTTTTCAGCTGATTTAGTAAGAAATGCTGATACAGTCGTCATATGGAGAATTTAACTCTCATTTAGACATTGAAATAGAAACTTAATCGTAGCCTATAATAAATCTTAGACTCTATTAACTTTATCCAAGATGTTCCCTGATGTTTCAAATTCAAAAATAATTCATTTGAATGTATTGAATTAATTTTATTTATTCATTTATTCTCTGTAAGCCTTAGAGCAGGTCCCTAATATCCGATCAATTTTCTTTGTTCCATCTGGAATATCAAACATCGTCATGTGTCTCCGTCTGTTTTGAAGAGCACCGCATTTAGCTGAAACGTCCATGTCCCAGTGGCTCAGGTATTCTTTTCTCATTTGTCCAACTCACTCTTCCTGTCTTTGGGCTTTTGTCTCTCTTTGTGTGATGATGTCACACAAAGATAATCTAAGAAAACTTAGAGGCTGACATATTACGATTTTATGATATTTCATTTTAGATCATAATTTGATTAAGCATCTGTTTTTTGTTTAACATCTTCCAGCTCCATTTTGTTGTTTGTTGTAACCACCAGGGGGTCAAGTGCAAATCATCTGGAATGTGTGATTGATAGGAGCAGAGCTGCATGCCCATTTATTGTGGAGTGTGCTGATCTTGTTACAGTCTAATGAACTTCTGCACCTTATTTTCTTTCTTTCTTCAACGGGGTAAATGACCTCCTCCTATTGATTATAAGTCATTTTATAACACACATTCTCATTTTATTTTCTTGTGCTGCATGTATTGCGAGCTTATTAAACATGACACAGTAGCCTGAGCCCAACTAGGTCACGATCACCAATTTAAAAAATGTTGGCCTTTTTGGGGTCAGGCTATAAATCTGAAATTGGGAGACACTGACTATAAATATGGTTTCTCACTGTTTAAATTCCATCATATTTCTGTATTAAACATAATAGCAAAATAGAAATGCTTTACAGAAAAAGCTATTTTCATCAGTACTATCTTTTGACTCGGCATTAACATGCAATGTTAAACTTAACAAAATTGATTGCACAGGACAGTCTGGAAAACAAACCCTCTGGGTCTGCTACAATGACTTTCTTCTTCTCCCCAGGAAACATCATTGGCTCTGGGATCTTTATTTCTCCAAAGGGGGTTCTGGAGCACTCTGGTTCAGTGGGTTTGGCTTTGGTGGTGTGGACACTGGGAGGCTGTGTTGCTGCTCTAGGCTCAATGTGCTATGCTGAGTTGGGTGTCACCATTCCCAAATCTGGCGGTGACTACTCCTATGTGACAGAGATATTTGGTGGGCTGACAGGGTGAGTAAAAGCTTTCCTTCACTTCACACTGCAGCCAAGAAAGTTAATTTATCATAAAAGTTTTATGTTAATCTTTTATATACTACTTTCAAAATTGAGTTTTTAAGAGAAATGTATTTTGCACTTTCTAACAAATTAGGTGACAACCTTGACATTTTGCTAGAACTTCAAACAATTCCCCAAAAATAGTACAGAGACCTTATGTCTTACCTTATTGTTGATCAATCTTAACTGGTATAAAAACCAATGAGATGGATGATGTAACACTGTAACAGGTAAAATGTTTCTTAGTAATGTCCTATTGGATGGAGGATTTAGATATGGAGCCCTTCAGGGGACATGGAATTTTTTTTTCTTTTGCATTCCCTCGCAATACTTTTGCGTCCCCTCGTGTTATGGGCACCAGACCTAGGTGAATCTGAGCCACTATCAAGTGGTGCACAGGCAGAAGAATCCATTGAAACCATTATCTGTGGATCACAAAGGAAACAAGTTGATACGACTGGCAAGAGCTTGTGGGCGTGACGTCACCAGGTATGAATGGGAAGGTGACTGGCCTGCTGGCTTTGTGTGTCTGAGGAATCAGGCGAGTGGAGTGGTCAGTCCCTGCAAAATTTGGAGCATGATAATCAAAATGGAATAAATCGATAATTGTGACAGAACAAAGAAGTGGTTTGGAGCTGATTGATACACGGACAGATGAGATTCCCCGAGTTAACCCAGTGCGGCCCTCTATCACAATTAGTTTGCCATGTTTTATAATAATAATACGTATTTATTATTTTTAAGTCTTTGGTGCAAAAAACTGATTGAAAGTCGATTTGTTCACTGCATGTTTATGTCTATTAAGGTTGAGATGGAACTGAACATGAAAACGGCCCTTTAAACCATTCAGACCAGCACAACAGAGACTCAATCAAACTGTCAGATGACTGATTACCTGTGATAAAAACTCAGAAATGGTCCAGATTAGGATGTATTTTTAATTCTTTCCTACTTACGGAAAGTTTCTGTTTATATCATAGGCTGTGGTGCCTTTCTACACTAAAGAAGAAGATATAAAATGTCAGATATTTCACAACGAGATATTAACGTTCATGGAAAAACCTTACATAACCTTCTATTAAGGCAGAAAGTACGGTGGCCACCATAAGAAGGGCTTACAGTATTATGCCGCATAACTGATCAGTAGATTATTGCGAGGGAAAGCAAAATAATTTTTTTCCCCCATGTCCCCTAGAGAGCTCCGTATTTAGGGATGACCTTCGCAACTTCTAATTTTAATGTGTAGACCTCAAACAAAAAAAGGACATTTGTTTTGGAAATTCTGTGCTCTGAGCTGATATACTGGTCAGTGTTGATCCAAGCATTTTGTTTTCTTTTTGATGAACTAGAAGCTGATACAGAAAATTTATTTTTGCGTAAAAATTCCATTAAAGTTCTCCGTCTCCTTTTCTTTTGGTGAGTTTTTAATTTTGTCCCATGTCACCAGGGTTTCCTGTCTCTTTCAGGTTTCTGTTGTTGTGGAGCGCAGTCCTCATCATGTACCCAACAACCCTTGCTGTTATTGCCCTTACTTTCTCCAGCTATGTGCTGCAGCCTGTCTTCCAAAACTGTGCTCCTCCATACATGGCAACACGACTTTTATCTGCAACGTGTCTTTGTGAGTGTTTTTACCTTAAGATTTTCAGTTCATTCTCATGTATTGGTGAATCAGGACACCTGGTGTTGGGAGTTTCAGACTGGTACAGAGGAAACTTGGGATTGATCAAATGTTGAGATATACTGACTAATTCTGTAATGCTTGATACTGGTGAAAAACTCGATATATTTTGTTGCTGACAAGTTGGGAATACGTTTCTAACATTACTTCATTAATTAATTCATTGAATTATTTGTATCCATTGCGATTGCTTCTTTTGTTTTTGCCCTTTGTGCTCAAAAGATATAAAGGGCATTATAAATAAAATATATTATTATTACTAAAGTATTGACATTTTGCTAGGATCTTGGTTTTTACAATTCTGATCTTTCAACTAAGTTAAAATATTTCTCCAAGCTGTAACGATCAATCATTTACCTGTCTCCTGGTGGAAGAGCTCCACTCTCGCTCATCATTGGTTGTCCTCCTGCAGTAGATCTACTAAACTCAACCGCGGTCTGGATCATGCCCCCTCCCTCCGAACCTCATATCCACCAGAACTCCCTATAAGAGATTTTATTTTTGAAGACCAGTACTAACATAACTCCTCCTTTAGATGTTGCTGACAGCCTGACCCATCCTGAGAAGCCATGCAGTTATGGAGCTTTTATCTGAACCGTGAAAAATAAACATTCTTAAACTTTCCAAATTGTCTGTGTCCGATTCTGCATGTTGGTTAAATGGATTCCCCAGAACATGGCGATATGGGCGAAAGGACGAGCATATGCCTGGAGAAACTTATATTTTCCATTTCTTTAATAATAGAGGTTGGGCATTGTTGGACATTGTGTGGAAATGACTCTGCAGGACATTTCCACATTTTCTGGGATTGTCCTGCTGCTATCTCCTATACTGGAAGGACATGTCTGCAATCAGATCTGTTATTTAAATAGAAATTAACTTTATTTTGAGGTCGTTTAGGAAATCCAAAGAACCCCCATTCATTTTTAATATAATCTGGAAAATTACAAATTATATTTTCTCTAAGATACACTACCAAGAAAGGAGAGGAATCCTGTACGTCTTATAACTCGAAGGATAAAAAGTCTGTCTTCCAGCACAGTGCTTTTTATGTGCTCCTCAGACTGCCTGAAGGTAGTTTTACCTTCATAACAATTATCTTTCTTCCATCATCAGCATGATATTTAAAAATAAATATACTTTTTCTGCTATGAATTTGCAAAGCACTCAATGGTAAATGGATTGAACTTATGTAGCACTTTTCCAATCATTTTGACCACTCAAAGCGCTCTACTCTAGAGTCACATTCACCCATTCGCACTGACAAACGCTCACACATTTATACACTGATCATTAGGTAACTTGGGGTTAAGTGCCTTGCCCAGGGGCACATCAACATGTGACAGGAGAAAGCTGAAATAGAACCTACAGTCTTCTGATCATAAGACCAGTACTCTGCCAACAGAGCCACAGTCGTCCCACAGTAACTAGACTTGAATGTTTGACTATGTCAGTCACTTGAAAATATAATACAAAGTACAAAATATTGGAACCTATTTTGTGGAAATACTTTATGTCTTTGAACTCTCAAACATGTAAAAGAAGAAGGTTAAATTATAAATGATTTTGCCTGTAATAAAGACTGATTTTTCTCACCTCTCAATGTACCCAATAACTTTGTCTTTCAGTATTGCTGACCTGGGTGAACTGCTCCAGTGTCCGTATGGCCACCAGAATCCAGGATGTTTTCACAGTGGGAAAACTTATGGCTTTGTGTCTTATCATTGTTGTGGGTTTGGTACAGATCTTCAATGGTACATCTTTCACAATGGACACCCTTCTACTGCATCCATGTGATTTAAAACTCCAAATAAACTAATGTTGATGTTTTTTTCATAGAAAACTATGAGGCACTGACTGCTAAGGTGGCCTTTTCCATGGACAGGACACCATCCGTTGGACAGGTTGCTCTGGCATTCCTGCAGGCCTCCTTTGCCTTCAGTGGGTGGAACTTTCTCAATTACGTTACTGAAGAGGTGGTTGACCCCAGACGGTGAATATTTACTATTCCAAATACATTGTAGATTGTTCTCTTATTGGGTTTTCCTTCTTGCACTGATTGTTATAAGACATTTGACTTTATATGGCCATTTATAGAAATCTCTTAAATATAATGAAAATGATGTCAGAAGATATGTAATGTTGATTCCAGTTTACTGTTTGTCTTACAGATGTCTAGCTAATTTTCCTTATTAATGCAAATATATGGTTTATTTATTCTGTCCTTCTGATGGAATGGCTTAGTGGCAGTGATTAAGTCCCAATAATGATAAACATCAATTTAAATGTCATGTTTAGATAATAATAGTGTGATAGCATTTCTCAGCTACAATAAACATCTGCTGTCTTTTTATCAAAAAAGATTTGTACTAATATATTGCTTTTGTATTCACCCTGCTGCCCTGTGTGACATAAACTTGGTAAGGAATCTGCCTCGCGCCATCTACATCTCCATTCCACTGGTGACGTTTGTGTACACGCTCACCAACATCGCCTACTTTTCTTCCATGTCACCCGAGGAGCTGTTGTCCTCCAATGCTGTGGCTGTTGTGAGTAATATCATGGACTGAAAAATTCCATTTGTGTATTTATACAAACTATAAAACATTTTTTCATCTCAGCTAATTTTGACGACAAATAGCATAAAGATTCCTTCAGAATTTCTTTGTTTTCTTCATCAAGTTAAGTCAAATTTCAGGTCTATATCTGTGCTTATGAATATGTCTGCCTCCACAACATATCATAAAATGGCAAAAGGTGATTTAGAGGCTGGAGGAGCAAACTCAACAATTTTACATAATAATAGCCTTGGACTGTAATCCTATGACACTCACATCAACCCTCCTGATCCCACTCAGTCATTGCTTCTGCTCTCCAGGAATTGCTGACTGTTGTTTCTCTACTCAGACATTTGGTGAGAAACTGCTTGGAGCCTTTGCTATCATTATGCCCATCTCAGTGGCTCTGTCCACCTTTGGGGGAATCAATGGCTACCTGTTCACGTCTTCAAGGTACAAATGACAACATTTCCTTCCTTGTCTAACTTCTGATGCATCTTAAGCCCAGCTGCTGATGGCCTGTATGACTTTGCAGGTTGTGTTTCTCAGGAGCCAGAGAGGGACATCTTCCCAGCCTGCTAGCTATGATTCACTACAAGAAATGTACGCCCATCCCAGCCCTCCTGGTTTGCGTATGTATAGTAACACAGTCACATCATGGGTTTCCTTTCATGTGTCTAAAATCTGCACTTTGAATGAGCAGTATTTGTTTTGTTTGAAAGCAGCTGGACTTAAATACATCTATTAGCACGCACCAGCCACCTTTTTAGGTAGACCTTGTAAACATTACACAGCTGCTGCAGGTTCAAACCTCTTTTTCAGTCATGTTAAATAAACCAGTTTAAGATGATATGAACCCTGTGACATGTCACATTATCCTGATGGAGGTGAGGTCGCGATTAGAAAATGGGTGGACAGTGTTGAGGGTTTTGGATCAGCAACAACACTCTGTGATGATTAAGTAATGATCAGATTCCACAATGGGGCCCAAAGCGCCCCAGCAACAGCCTGACCTGTTGAGACAAGGCAGGACAGATCCATGCTTCCAAGGTCATCACTGAATTTAAGGCCTATCTGGCTGAGCAACAGTTATTTTTACAGTGATGGCCACTGCTTACTAAAAGCCCACATTCTTCTCAACACTACATTATTTGGCCACACAACTGGAACTCACTGTAGATTTTCTCTTTTTTTGGACCATTCTCGGTCATCGTCTTCAATAACTCTCAGAAGAATCTGAATAAATGAGCTACAACAACATTTCATTTTCCTTTGGAATTAATAAGGTATTTGTGAATTTTTGAATTGAATTTTGAATTTGAACTATAATGTTTCTTTACTTCCACCAGTTGAACCAGAGGGTGGACAGTAAATGAACAGGAATTTTTTTCTTTGAATAATAATGTCACTAAATGTTTTTAAGTCAGTACTTACTGATTTTGAGAAGGAATCACGTGGCTGTAAATGTTTTAACTGAGGAATCTTTTAATTCATTTATGACGGCGTTAACGTTTCTGTTTTTCTGTGTGTTGCTGTGAATGTTCTGTAATCTCTGTGTGTTGCTGTCAGTCTTGGCCAGGATCCTCTGGTAAAGAAGATTTTCCTGGTGAAATAAAGGTTAAATTAAAAAAAGTAAAAAACTTTAATCATATTAATTTACTTAGTTTAACTAAATTTTCTCTATTAGATTTGTATTTTTTTTTAAATAAAATGATTCTGCCCTTCATGTTTAAGATGTTTCACCATTTTAAAACACCTGACTCTGAGGACTGGAGTTCAGCTAAAGCTTGACAATTACCCATCAATTGAAATCAATTGAAGCACGGAAGCATCTAACACATGCAGGGCTATGTGGCTTGACGAACAGGGTTATTAAACACATTCTGCTTTTCTGAATGTTCTTTTGTTTTTACATATTTCTTATTTACTGGCTAACTCATGATATTTTAAATAAGACCATATTTTGGGTATTGTTTTAAGAAGGATTAAAGAACAATGTGTTTTGAGGTGCTTTAAGTCAGTAAGTAAATTGCTCCTCATGAAATCATCATATCATGTTTGTTTTTTGACAGTGTGCTGCCACTATTGTTATACTGTGCATCGGAGAAACCCACAACTTGATCAACTACGTCTCCTTTATCAACTATCTGTCATACGGTGTCACCATCGCAGGTCTGCTGTGGTACCGTTGGAAGAAACCTAACTTATATCGGCCTATTAAGGTACAATCAATAAACTGAGCAGATTAGAGCAGGATAAATCTCTTTGCTAAAGTTTGTCTGTGAGTTTGATGCTATGAAGCTTACCAAAAATTGCCTGTGCTGTAAATATTGTCCTCCACTGCAAAGAGAGAAGAGCTGAGCTGAGCTGAATGAGGGGGCTGTTAATATTAATTCAACATGGATTGAATGGCTTTGTTCACTTCATCCCCCGCCATCACTAAAACTAAAGGCAAACTACAATTCTAAAACAGCGCAGAAAATCAATGTCACTGTTTCCAACTTCTCCTTCTGTTCCCTGATTGACCAGGTTGAAATTCTACCAGAGAAATTCCCTTCAATGGAAGAAAGCCCAGACTGAGCAGTGAAGTGAGATGAGAATTGAGAGAAATTGCATAGGAAGGCAGTGGCCAGGCTAGGGATTGGTTGCTGTAATGCCAATGTATACTTTTCTATTAATTATTAGAAAGAGTACAAATTATTTATGTTACTTCTCTGGTTATAAATAAAGTCAGAGAAAGTCTTTTGTTGTTGGTTTTAAATGATACCCATAGTATTTTCTTATTATTCTTTTAGGAGATACCTGTGCCAATTCCAGAGAAAAGGTTATTTGTCTATTTTAAAGAAATGTAAATATAAATCTGCCAGGGGTAGGCATAATTTTGGGTTTAACTGTATGACATGCAGTGATATAACAGGGTGTTTTGACATAATCATACATACATTTAAAAAAGGTGACTTTTAATTCCTAATCTTTTGCTCAGAAACTAGATGAGGGCCTATGTCACTTAACAATTCCATGGCCAACTATCTGTTATGTAGTCTTTAAACAAATTTCTCTGGTATCTTCTCTCCCAGGTAAATCTGCTTGTCCCCGTGTCCTACCTTATGTTCTGGGCATTGCTGCTGGGATTTAGCCTGTACTCAGAGCCAGTCGTTTGTGGTGTTGGTTTGGTCATCATGCTTACCGGTGTTCCAGTCTATTTTCTGGGTGTCCACTGGAAAGAAAAACCAAAGTGTATCGACAACTTTATTGGTGAGTTTGTAAAAACTGAAACATTTTGATTATTGCTCTTATTAATGCAACTAATACAAAACTCTCTCCCCTGTTTCCCTCCAGCATGGGCTACATCTGTGGGCCAGAGGTTGTGTTTTGTGGTCTTTCCTCAAATTGACCCTATTGAGATTGCCAGTCCTTCAGAATGGACCGATCGGTCATCTGGCAGAAAAAGTTTCTCTGGCAGGTCGTAAAAGTTTCCCTTCTGAACATGTGAAGATTTGTGTTCTGGCTCCTGTTTTTAAAATGCTGTTGTTTTTGTTGAGGCGTTCGTTACTACAATGAAAGTCTCCAGTCTGATTTCTGATCCTCATAAATCAGCTTTTCATCTAATATTCAAGTGGACATGCCTGTTGTTCTTTTTGGTGTGTCAATTTTTAAATTTCATGTATTTTCTTTTGAGGATCAACATGTAAAAATCTAATGGCCTTTGTTACCTTTTAGTTCTTCTGATTGACTGACATTAGGTAATCATGTCTTTTAGTTATATTTAGGATTTCATTGTGCTCTAAGGTCTTTTCAACCAGATCAAAACCAATGAAAAGTAAAAAAACAATTAGGCACCATTTATTTTTAAAAACAATTAAAACCCCACAAAAATGTACTTTGTGTCTCCATTCCTCTGCTACCTGACCCCTTTGTTAAAGTGTTTCATATACTGTAAAATACCCTTCCCCCCTCACACACACACTGTCTGTTGAACTTGTATGTTTATGTTTCAGAACATCAGGCAAATGTGAACATCAAAGCCTCAGTAAATGCAAAATTATGATTTTATTCATCAAGAGAGAGAGTGATTCAAATGTGACAAAGTAACTTCCCCCAAACTCTAAACACTGATTTTGCCCTTCTTGTTGGCACCAGTTGAAATCAAGCCCTTATGGTAAGTGTCAGTATTTTTTATATTGATATGGACAAAATGTTGGGCCCTGTGTAATTTTGCAACCTTAGTTCTGTTCTTATTTAACCACTACTTTAATTGAGGATTTAACAAGGAGCGGAATTACTTATTTTTTTAAAATTTTTTTACAAATATTTGGAAAGCTTTTTTCCTTGATAAAGAAAGTCCTGATTTAAGAGTTTTTTGTTTTTACTTAGTTTATCTTTATCTGACATTTGAAATAGGCTCAATGAGCCAAGCAGTTAGGTCTTACAAAAAGCAAAACATAAGAATTGTGTTGCAGGTAACACTTGCATTACAATGCGTTTTCATAGCATTGAAATGTGAGCTTCTGGTTTTGTCAAGCAACCCTTTAGATCGACTGCAGCCTGACGGATCTCACTGATACAGCAGCAACACCGTAATCCAAATGAGCAGAAGCCAAGTTGGGACTAAAAGCTCTTTGTAGTACATTTGATGCTGGAGGACGTTCATGTTGCCACATCTTGGGCCTGGACTGAAATATTTCAAAGACTACAGAACATTGCGGCATTTTGTAAAGTTCTCAAGAGTTTAATAATCATAATAATGTAAAGATCCTGTCACTTGGCACCTTTGATCAATCTCACTTTGAACTCACTTCAGACTAGCTGAGACTAACTTTAGGGTGAGCTTTGACATCCAACGGCTGTCGCTTCACCCAGGCAGGAAAACATGTACAGGTTTCACTTTCTCAAAAATGCCAATAGAATTACTCTCAGGGAGAGCTTGAATGAAGCTGGACTTTGGTCAGATGTTATGGATAACTTTTTGCTTGTCTTTTGGTCACATGTTTGGCAGTTCTTCAAAAATAATTTCAGTACCTAGAGCAATTTCCAGACTTGTGAATTGCAGTTTTAACTTTGCAACTCAATGTTTCAGCTTAGTGAAGCTGAAATATTTGAAAGACTTGTATCTTATAGTTGTCAGTTAAACTGTTGATCAGTTATTAACTATAGCTTTTCCCAACAGTTTAGTTTTTTTGTTGTTTTAATTAACATGTCAATGAACTTACTCACGTTAAAACATTGTGCAAATGGTACAAATAAAATCTAAGATGTGTAGCGTACATTTCCATTTAGCCCTTCTGAGTCATACTGATAAACTATTTTGGGATGTTGACTTGCTGCAGTTGAACTTCTTACAATTTCTGTAATTGTAAAGAAGTCTCGTAGAATTTTACCTGGGTTAGACAAAAGTTATTCACGAAGCAGCTTAGGTCTTATAGAAACTCCTGATGTGTTGAAATGTTAGGAGCAGTGAGGAGGACTTCTTCAGCATAATGCCTCCAATCTCAAATGTCCCTCTGGGATTTCTGTGTTCATGGTTTATAAGCGGTTTGTTTTCTGAAACACATTGTGGCCAAAAAGCGAATTATTTTTGGCACCTTCCACATGTTTGTTGTGTCCCTGAGCTTGAGGTTAGCTGCATACATGACTCATTATGGCAGTCTTTCTTTTTGGTTTAACATTTTTTTGGCACTACTCTAGTAGTGATCTTAATTCTAAAAGATGTTTGTATAAAAACATGTATGTCATAAAAACCATCTCACCTTTTCCAGGTTTTAGCATTTTTTCAACCAGGCTTCAGGTGGTTAAAGAACCACAGTGGCCTTATAGCCATTATTTATTCAACAAAGTAAAATTCAAACAAAATGGAAAGTGTAATCGTAGTGTGCACCCAACACACTTTGCAGCCTCTTTCTGACAATCAGTCTTTCATATTGTTATGGAAGCCTTAGCCTGCCTTTCTTTCCAACATTTCTTCAGTTCATTCATTCCTTCATGCACTGCTCCCGTATACACCACAGCAATTCAGTCATCTCCGGGTCTGGGTTATACTATGATTGACTGATTTACCCCTCTCTTTTAATTCTCCGCTTTGTCATTGCAGTTATTTGTTTTTTCTCTGTTTACTTAATTTAATCCGATCTAAATTTTTAGAGGTTTTATGTCTGTCCCTCATTTTGTAACTTCTAAGCACTTTGTTTTACATGTGAATGTACAAAAAGTGTTCTATGAATAAAAATTAATTGATTGATGGATTTATAATCTGTGAAAGGAACATCATTCTAGACAACTGGTCTATCGCACAGACACAACTTTCCAAAACTAAGTTATGTCAGTTTCTTTTTAGAGGGAACAAGTGTTATCCTGGCAAACCATTGCAATTAGTTGTTGATTCTTTATTTTTTGATAGTTTCTTATTTAATGTATGTAATGCACCTACAAGACATTTTCCTGCTATTTTCATATGAGACCATCATTGACATTGACTTTTAAAAAAACAATAATTAAATGTGACAGTGTAACTATGATAAATTCACTGATCTTTGATTTTATATCCTCTGGATTGAAATACTGATTTCGCAACAAAGTTTGAACTTGAAATCTATGTTGAGCGGATATGTGCAGACGTCATTGCTGACATAATGACGTCGAAGCCTAAACAGGAAGTGTGGTAGCACGTTTCCCACATGAGCACACAGTGCAGCTGCAGTCTGAAATGCCGGTAGGTGAATTTTCTGCTGTTATGTGAACATGGTAAACCTTTACGTCATCTTTGTGGTTAGCTTATCGTTGAGAAAGCGCGTGTAATTTTTGCCAAGTGTTGTTCTGTTCTATATGTTCCGCAAAATGTTACTCAGAAAAACTACAGTAAACAGTTGAACGCATGTCGTTCATGTCATAGACCCTTGAAGGTCCAGCTTTATTTTCTAAATCGACATATTCCTCCAGACATTTCGGCCTGGTTTTGATGAATGTTTTTTTGTAGCTTTTGGTGAAAAGCTGTTATTTTACCGTGGGTTACTGATGTCGGGAGGTTTGCAGATCCGCTGAGCAGTTAGCATGGCGGTACGCAGGCTCAGTTTCAGAAACATCACAGCTCTGGCCCCGATGGTCCGAGTGGGGACCCTGCCGATGAGGCTGCTGGCTCTGGACTACGGAGCTGATGTGGTTTACTGTGAGGTAGGCTGGCTACACGACCCAGGACATTAAACCGTGAAATGCTGTTACAAGGAACGCGTTGTTTTGTCTCTCCCAGGAACTGATAGACATTAAAATGGCCCAATGTCAGAGGATCGTGAACGGTAAGACCTTTTTCCAAAGCTTCGGATGAACTGGCCCTCTCACTGACCTGTGATCATTTCTCTTCTCTTTTAATTCAAATTTGTGTGGGAGAAAATGACAAATCAGAGTGTGGAGGTAAAATAAATGAATAACTGTGCCTTAAGAGGTGCACTGACATGAAATTTAAAAATAAGATTAAAATGTAATCTCAGAACGTTTCCTCTAAGTAATGGTTCTTGCATGAATTCCTTCTGCTCACCAACCAGTTAAAATGGAAGTAATTGTTTGAATTATTCCCGGTCATTTCTCCCAGGATTCAGCAGCCAGCGAGGGACATTTATGCCACTGCACATGTAAACAAAGCAGCAGTGAACTGCTTCTTCACACAACTGACAGACTTTTTGTAATGCTGCCCTATGCAGTCCATATCAAAGTCCACCACTGTTTTCTCCAGCTGACCTGCAACAAAACAGATTACGACTGTTTCAAGCTGTTTAGTCTTCTTTCCTAAGCTTGTATGTTTAGCTTCTAAAATGGTGCTGTGTCCTGTCCGTCTATCATATTGTTTATTTCCTTTTAACTCTTCTTCCGGTTTCTTTGTAAAGTCTGTTTGATTGTGAACACAACAGTTTGACCTCAGTCACATGAAATACATCTAGATTTTGCCATAATTGTTTTTTTCTTGGCATCAGCAATCGGTATGTAGATTTGATTAGTTAGGAAGAACAGCACCAGAGAGCTGCAGACGTTTCTCACTGACACAGTAACAACTTACTTTGATTCAAAGCCTAGATGATGACAAGTAAAAATATAATTTTTTCTTCTGCTGCCTCTTACTGTTTACCTTGAGATCAAATCATTTACATATTCATAACTGGTCTACATGTGAGTGAAATTATTCTGGATGCTTCACTTGAGTTTCTTAAGTTTTTTATTTTTTATTTTTTAGGAAATGCTAAACGATTTTTGTTTCCTGACATCAGAGAGGTGATTGCACATATCTTATGACAATTGCTTGTATTGTGTGTGTGTGTTTTACCAGATGTGCTGGAAACGGTGGATTTTGTGGCTCCAGATGAGCGCGTAATGTTCCGGACCTGTGAGAGGGAAAAGGACAGAGTCGTCTTCCAGATGGTGAGACCAAACATAACGGCACCAGCCATCAACCCAGTTGGCATTATGCACTGGCTGCCATTTCCTGCAGACCAACATGCAGGACTGAAACTCTGTTTGAACACTTTTAGGGAACTGCTGACCCTGACAGAGCTTTAACAGTGGCCCAGCTTGTGTGAGTATTACAGAACATACAGTGGAGAGTGGAAAAAGCTCTGCAACAAAGCAGTTAGGAAATAATAATAAATGCATCATAAGTATGGAGAGACCTTTCTAGTGCCGAACCTCACCTGCAGAGCTCAACTTTAAATATTTGTGTTATTTCCATGACCTTCACTACTCCTGGAACTTATAGTAACAGGACAGCAGACGACAAGGCAGTTGGTTAATTTAATATTTTTTGACATTTAAAATTTTTTTATTACTTCTGAGCAGCACAGTCAGGTGAGACAATGGCAGAAACAGCATCTACAAGCTGTTTCTGACACGGAGGAACACATGGAGTTTGTTTGGGTGGTGAATTTGTACAATTTAAGGTTTTTATTGGCTTGTCATTTTTTTCTGTAAGTTTCTATAGAAAGCGATAATCAACCTACTTGTATAATTCAAACGTGTCAGTTGGTCAACTAAGTGAAGTCTTTATTTTTAGTGTTGCTGACATTTACTGGACTTTCAGCTCCTTACATGACTAGGCAGGAACTTCTTCTCCATGCTTCTGTTAAAGTTTCGGGGATCAACGAAGCCTCACATTTGACTCTAGAATACCTTAGAGTATCTGATTGTGTTGTCATGAACTTTAACATTTACCATAAGATGGTGTTTTTTGTCATTTCTCTGAGTCTGTCTTTCTTTAGGGAAAATGTGTGTGCTCATCCACCTCTTGGTTCTTGAAGGATTGTCGTGTGTGTGGTGAAAACAAAAAGATTCCTCTTGTGAATAATCTTTTTCAACAGTGGAGTAATGAACCTTAAATAGTGTGTAAATGGCCGTATAACCACTCCCACATTGTTTGGCAGTAAACATTTCTACTTAAACCCCATTGATGTTATTCCACCTAAGCATTGTTTTAAGACACATTGGTATCTTAGAGCTTCCAGTTGAACAAACATAAGTTTTTATAGAGCAGGTATCACTGATGAGAGTTTTAATTAGCACCAGATGTTTCTTCCCTGATCGGTTCTATGAAGAAAGGAACACTTCATTAGTTTGAAGGAGTGTAGTTCACACACACTTTTTCCATTTTGCTCATGCAAGAGCTATGCAAATCCAATAAAAAAAACCCACCCAAATACTGTAGTTTATCCTTTACTGGTAAACTGGTGGATCATGATATAAGTGAGAACATGCTGAAGTGTATTCAGACTGTGTATGTTGTTCAGGGAGAAGGATGTGGCTGCCATTGATGTGAACATGGGATGTCCAAAGGAATACTCCACTAAGGTGACTTGTTCTGTTTTTATTCTTTTTGTGGTTGTACCACTTGCATACAAACAGCTGCTAGAGCAGATATCCTTCCGGGTAATTAGCTGACTCTGATTGTGATGCGTGTTATCTTGCTGCCTCTGCCTTGACCTCTGACCCTCCGCTCTGTGTTTTCGTTCAGGGTGGAATGGGAGCTGCTCTACTCTCAAATCCAGACAAGATTGAAGCTGTGAGTACATCCACTACAATATTTTTTAATTGACAAAGAGCCACTTTGAAATTTGTGGGTTTGCTATCAAGAGTTTTCTTGATCCAGTCTGTGTTTTCCTTCTTTGTTAAAGATCCTTAAAAAGCTTGTGACAGGAGTCTCAGTACCAGTTACGTGTAAAATCCGGATCCTGCCTTCGGTAAGACGTCACATGTCTGTTATCAGGTTACATTTTCTGAGCTGGTGAAGCTTTTAAGGCCGTTCCTTTTTAAAATATTTAATTTTGTTGTAGTCCACTAACTTCTGAAATATATTTTGACATGTAGATCATGAACATGTGACACCGTGTTCATGAGCTTTAATTCACTGATATTCTAATGGTAGTTTTGATTAGATTCATGGTGCAGCTCTGCTACTCACCATTCTCTTTCCACATTCTAATTATGCACCACTTTGAGTTAGTCCATCACTCAAATCCCAGTTAAAGAAGTTGAAATTTGTTATTCAGATGTGACAAATGCAAAAAAAAAAAAAATCTGTACTTTTAGAAGGGATTGTAAATGGGGAAAAGCATGGAAGTATTCATTAAAACATGCCGTCAATAGGTTGATACGAGAAATGAAACAAAGCAGAAATTAGATATTGAAATAATTTTGTGACCTGGTGAAAATGAAAGATAACAGAGCCTATGTGAAAGCAGAATGAGTGACAGTTCAGTGTTTCATGTTGGTGGTCACCAGCTGGAGGAGACGGTCAGCCTGGTGCAGCGGATTGAGAAGACCGGCGTCGCTGCTGTTGCTGTTCACGGCAGGTCAGAGGCACCTTTCTTTCTCCATTATTACTGTAGCTGCATGAGAAACATCCATGTTCCCAAAATAGTGATAGATGAGAGTCCTCTCTTTTGTTTTGATGTCTTTTTTAAAGTTACTTGATGGAATGTGGTGCGGTGCACTAATTCCACACTGAGACCTTCAGCATTTGTGCAGGTTTAACACTGTGCTGTGTCTGTAGAACCGGCTGAACTGAGGTGTTATATGAAGACATTTGGTACAAATATCTTAATCTATCATCGACCCCTAGACCTCTGCTTTCCACACCGAGGGCACACTCAAGCTTTTTTTCATTATAAATAGACACATCAGAGTAAAACAATTTTTTACTGTTTTTATACATTGTGTTCATAGCTTTCATGTTTTGTTTTCTGTAGTTTCTAAAGAATCCATAGATCATAAACATGCAGAATGAAACTCATGCTTGCAGACTAACGTTTACAATTTTGAGGTTTTTACATGAGAAAAAAATGGCCTGAAATGCCAAAAAGTTCATCCACACAGATCTAGTCTGCCTGGTACTTTTATTTCATCTTTAGAAAGAAGTGGAAGTTTGAGATTGGTTGCTTTTACTTTATTTTCTTCTATTTTATAGACTTGTTTTACTCAAATGTAAACTGTTTTGAAGACCCTGTGCCATAGCACCGTAGTCTATTAGTGAAGTTGTTCTTAGAGTGTTGCCGGAAACTTCATAAATGAGATATTTTCCCACTTTCTGAACCTTGGAAGTTGGTAAGGTTGTGCCACATTTTTCTCAGATTTCCTAAAAAATAATTATATTTGTCAAAATAAAGGAAGCTATTTTCCTCTGCTGAAAGCTTTTAAGCCAACGAAATTAATCTCTTTTGTACGGCATAAATTATCTGACATTTTAGCCCAGACACATGACTTGGTTAAGTGAGTGTGAAGCTGCTGTGTTGGTTGCAGTTGATCCTCGTGTCATTTTTCCGGCTGTTGCTCAGGTTTAAGGACGAGCGTCCCAGACATCCTGTCCACTGTGATTACATTCAGGCTGTTGCACAGGCTGTTTCAATCCCTGTCATCGCAAAGTGAGTATCAGTCATCAGCCACTGCTCTGACTTTTTGTTCCACTAAAACACCAAACCAGTACAAAGGCAGCTGCCGGGACCTTCCTGGACCACTAAAATTTCGGTAAAAACAATGTTAAGCAGAATTGACTTTTACAACCTCTCTTTTTTTTTTTTTTTTACCAAATGACTATTCTTAATATGTTATTTTTTAAAAACTTTGTGCACCAATACAACTATGTGTTTTCCAGATGTTACAGAAGAATCTAAAGTTTTATGTTTCAACGGGAGAAAATGGTCTTCTTTTCCCTGTTTTGTTAAATTTGACTCATATTATCTTTTGAAAAGTAACCTTACTAAAGACAACCTAAAAATGATTTTTTTTAAGGTAAGGCTGTCACTGCATCCTGGCACAATATGAAAATGTTGAGCCCATGCAAATTGCCACTCTTATTTATATCATTAATTAATCAAAGACTTTTTTTAGGCTGTTTCACAACCCAAACCCAGATATGATCAGTGCCAGAACCTTAGAATCCAGAAATCACTCAAAAAGAATCCTTCTTACAACATGAGCAGGGTTTCCCCTGCGGACGTGGCCCTGGTGGGAGGAAGGCTTTTTTGGGGTTCCACATTGATCGCTTTTTAAATATCAATAATCTGACAGAAAGCTGCAATCGGTGCATCCCTGCTGTCTTTTAACAACAAAAATGACAGTCGCTCCTGCTAATATTTGCAGGAGAGCAAGCTCTCACATTTCATAAAGTAACAAACATGGTGCTGGTTGTGTGAATGTTTTGGGGCTGCTTTGCTTCCTCAAGATCATAATGGATTCAATCAGAAATTCTGCTCTTTGTCAGAAACCCATCAGTACAATTATTGTTTCTACCCCTTTTTTTGGTTTGTTTTGTCTTTTTTCTTTTAAAAATCCAAAGCAGTTTGCAAAGTTGCTTAATTAAATGTACTGTAACACCTGCAGTGGAGGTTCTCTAGATTTGGTGAAGACCAACAGTGATGTTGAGAAGTTCAGGAAAGCAACAGGAGCGTCATCTGTCATGTTGGCTCGAGCTGCCATGTGGAATCCATCTGTGTTCTGCAACCAGGGGCCACTTCCTGTGGAAAAAGTCATGGAGGAATACATTAAATATGTAAGTCTGTTACTTGTATTTGAAAAAAAGGAAGAGAGGGAACATCTCTAGAGACGCAACTAGAAAATATTTTTGTGTCATTGTATGTCTTACTATCATTTTACTTTCATGGATACTATTGGTAAAATGAAGAATTGTTGACTTTTAACAAGGTTTTCCATCCATGCAGTTTTAAGAGGTTTCAGTTTGTTTCATCCAAAGCAGTTGACCACATTGTGCTTTACCCAACCGGGATCTTTTTAGAGAGCGACCAGGCTGATGAGGATGACGAATTCAATTCAGAATTATTTTTATTTTAGAATTAAAGTTTTGTTTTATCAAAACAAGATTCTATATATTTTGTCTTAAGCGAACCTTTTATTAAGATATATAATTAACAGGGATGTAACTTTTTTAAAGTTACTATAATTTCTATATTCATAGTTACATATTTAATAGCGCATAATCACACAAACCATGGACAGATGTAACAAACACTAAAAAAGATTAGGGCTGAAACGATTCCTTGAGTGATTCGAGTACCTCGATTATTAAAATTCCTCGAGGAAAATTTATCTGCCTCGACGCTTCGTTAAGTTATGTTTTATTATTTAGTGCACCTTGTTCCGGCCGGGACTTTATTTGCTCTCTCACTTCCGCCTGAGTTGTAAGCTAAGTGTTAGCAGCATAATGTCCAATTTTCAAGTTCGGCCTGGGAGGATTTTACTGGTTCATGATAATGTCCGGGTTTTATTGTTATTCGGGGGACCAATAAACATCTTAAAAT
>CAEGAE010096549.1:0-22212 GCA_903067095.1 Girardinus metallicus
CTCCTTTCATGAAAGCTTGGTTTAAACCTAATACGTTGTCTGTGGTTCTTTTATGTAGGTTCGGAAAATACCTATCACAGTCGAGATTATTCCCCCAGTTGAGTCCAGGCGTCAACCGTGTAGCTGCTGATTTGAGAGGAAATGAAAGATTTTGGAGGTAGCGGTGCTTTACAGCTACCAACAACGTGCCAAGAGTTCCCCAGCCCGTCTCAGGACAAACAGCCGAACTGAAACCTAAAGTTAAAGCCCATCGACACAACAGGAATGTTTCTGGACTGGAGTACCCAGAGAAAACCCGAACGTGTCCCGGGAGAACCTCCAACCTCCATTCAGAGAGCCAGCACTCAGCTCCTCATTTTAAAAATCATTTTCCATTAATCTGGAAAAGAGCGGTTCCCTTTTATGCCGATGATGCACCGATGTATTTAGATGTTTGAGGGTTTTGTTCTGTCACCCTGTCAGGACAAAGTGCTTTACGTTTTACAATCAAACATGGAGCAGGGAACACAAACGAGTTTTACTGTCACAGCCGCGCCCTCTAATCCCGTCTCCTGCGTTTTATCTCGGATTAACGTCCGGCAGGGAGAGATGTTTTCACCGAGTTAATCTCAGCAAACGGGATTTCCCTCGGGTTGTTCCTACACCCTCCTCTACTTCCTGCCTTTGTTTACTCCATATTTTAGTCCATCCATCCATTTTCTAACACCCTTGTCCTTTGTGGGGTCGGGAGGGTTGCTGGTGCCTCTCCAGCTAACGTTCCGGGCGAGAGGCGGGGTCACCCTGGACAGGTCGCCAGTCTCATATCTTAGTCTTTGTTTCCAAAAGAAGAGCTTTTCTTACTAGAAAACACAAAAAATCAGCGACTGCACCGTCAACACAACCCGCAGCCAATGAGAAATAGAAAACACTAAATAAATCTTCAGAAGAAACACTGAATAAGGAGATTTATTCTAATGATGGCTTCATTTGAAGGTTAATGACTCAAAATGCTGTTTTTTTTTATTATTTGTAGTGTGTCACAGATAAGCTGCGATTAGCCGAACGTGAGATTGAGACGTCTTGAATCGCGCTGAGACTCAGCGTACGAGCCGTCTGGCAGAAAACAAGCCGTTTAACCCTGTAATCATAGAAAATCTCGTTATGTGAGGATGAGAAGGGAGACGTGATCGTGTTTTCTGGCTGGGAGTGCAGACTGACGCAGCACAGCGTCTGTGGGCTGCAGATTGTGTAGCTGTCACACAACAAGAGCTGCAGACGCTGCAGACGCAACTGTCACGTTCTTTGTTCTGCAGCTAAATTTTGGTTTTT
Source organism: Girardinus metallicus (assembly GCA_903067095.1). Lineage (NCBI taxonomy): Eukaryota > Metazoa > Chordata > Actinopteri > Cyprinodontiformes > Poeciliidae > Girardinus > Girardinus metallicus. The sequence goes on from CAEGAE010096549.1 coordinate 1,309, forward strand.
GCAGTCGGGAAATTCATGATTCGACAATAAATGTGTGGTTACTGCCAGGAGTTTCAAACTTTAAGGTCTTTTTGTCAGATGATATTAGGTTAAATAATGAAAACTTTATTAGTTTTTTTTAAATTGTTCATTGAAACAGAATATTTAGCTTTTTGAAAGTGTAACGATTGTGGAGTTTTCTGGCTGTAACAAACTCAAACTCCGGTCCGTTTGTTTAGAAAGTCCGGTTCGGTTGGTGGGGTGTGAATGCTAATCGATCTCTGGTCCGGCCCAACCTCGGTCTCAGGAAGTGGACTACCGGGCAGGGCGTTCTTGGTAAATACAACCAAAACAAACATGTTAGCCTAGCGCTAGCAGGAGAAATGGGTCACAGTGTTTAGTCAAAGACAAATGAGAAATCTTACAACCGCTAAAACCTGACGCCACTCCATCTTTGTTTGGTGAAGAAGGAAGTTGCGGCTCAGTGTCTTCTTCAGTTTTTTTGTGTCATTTCCTTCACTAGTTCTTGGTGCAGCGCCCCCACAGGCGAGGAGGGGAACAGGTTGCTGATAATGAAAGAAATTACGTGATTTTGGTCCTCAGTAGAACCGAGTCTATCAGACTGTAAAGTGGGAAAACATCTGAAAGCATTGATGAACAATTAGTCTGATGACCTGAAGCATTTACATACAAAAAATAGTAATAACAGAAGAAATGGATAAAGAAACTGATGTTAAATGATGGAGTTATTAAAAACATATAAATTACATGTCGAAAACTATAGTTTCTAAGTTACGTTTGCTGTTTTGAGCGACATATTTTGCGTCTCCGTCGGTGTTTGGAGGAAAACATGTCGCTCTAACCGTGACACAGCCGGACAGCGAGAAACGGATTCCTGAGTCCTGGGCGCTTCTGGGGATTTCCCATTTCAACAGTAAAAATGAGTAAAATCCTGAGTTTCACATAAACATGTTAACACCTGACAGTCAAACCAAAACTGTGGCGAAAAAATGGCAACAAAACAGCAAAGGTTTTGACCTTTGCAACTCCTCCACCGAAAAACACAAAACTATCTCTGGATTTCTACGTATCGGCTTCACTTTGGCTCTGTGCTGGGTTCTTGTTTTTCCAACACTAATAAAACCATGAATAAAATCAGCCTAATGATAAACAGCCAGTTGCTCCTCGGCTGAGAAGCGGATACAATCGGTGTCGGTGGCACATTTCATTAAAGCTAAAACAATGGCTGACAGTTCATTGACTACCGTCATTAATTACTCCGGATCCAGCTCATTCTCTCCAGCTTTTGTCTTCGCTTTCACTTCTTCAACTCCATTCAAGTCGAGTCTAATTTTATTTTCCAGTTACCGCCGAGAGCGACCTCTATTTTTAATCAAGAACCTCGGGACTAAAGATAGAGCTGCTCTTCATTGCAGTCAAAGACCTTTGGTTGCGTTAGTCGGTTAATCTATCAGCTCCGTCTCAGTCATGAAGAACGAACCTTTTGTTACGAGATATTTTCTCCTCTGGCAGATCTGACTGGGATTTCAGAGGAAGAATAGTTCCGTCCTCCATTGTCCTGCCACCTTCATCTGTTGTTTGCGCTGGATAACATCGTGTCAAAAGCAGAGCAGTTTCATTTAAAAGTCAGGATGAACTCAATTTATCCCCAGGAAGAAGAGTAAAGAGTCTTGAATTAGATCCAGTATCTGAGGGAAACAATCAAACTTCAGGAAAAAGGGAAGACCGGAATCCATTAAGTACCTCATTGTTTGGTTTTTAGCTGCAGTCAAACTTTAGTTGACTGAAGTTAGCACAAGGTTTCACCACCTTCGGAGGCACTGCGCCTCCAACGCGTACTGATTTATTGAAAGTTTGCAGCAGATGCTCTGATAACAAGGAAAATCTTCATCATTTCCTGGCTTTTGTCCCAAATGTTCTGCAGTCTGTGTGATTTACCCGAGATGGTTTTTGGTTCCTACAATTAGCTCATTCCTTGACAATTGTCTGACTGCAAAAGCATGTTGTTTCTGCGATTTCTGGAGAAATTCAGCTTCCACCATCTAAGGATGCAGAGGAGTCTCAGTCGATCAGCCATGTTGGCTGGGAGCTGCAGTGGGCGTCCTTCTGTTAATATGCTAAGGCGCTAATAGCGGAGCTACATTTTCCTTTAGCGGTTTACTGTTTTTCTTTGGAAATGTTTAGCGCACTTAGCTTCCACAATGTACATTTTTCAGATAAATGCTAGAATTTATAAAATAATTTTACATTTCATATATTTTTTTAAAAATAAGTATTTTTTGTGATGGATTAAATGTTAAAGGCGAAAAGAAAACTTGATAAATATTGAAGAATAATTACCAAATGTTTATCAAACAGGATTCCTAACCTGGAGATTCAGAACTAGAATTGAACTGGAAGTTATGGATTTGATGGGAAAACGTTTATTTTTCAAGTCTGCTTAATTTCAGCCCTGTTTATTTTCTGCTTGTGTGAAACTAAACAGAATTTACGAAGATGTAAGCACTCTTGCGGTTTTAAAACGAACTGCTGGGTATAAAATTTTACACGATCCGTAAAACACGTAAAACCGTGAGGGACAAATAAAAAGCGGAGCGTCCCTTTCCCCCGGTTTCAGAGCGAAACCGCTTACTCTCTGAAAGCTGCCGGGCTGATGGGCCCGCAGTGACCCTCTCCAACATGTCACCTGCTGACGTCAGCGGGAAGCCGCGGCGGGGCTGTCCGTGCAGATGCCTGATTGGGTTCGCCTTAACTTAATCATATTTTGATTTCCTGGATGTTACGGCCCGATTCTGATGATAACGGGCTTCTCTGTCAGCAGTCAGCATAAAACGCACCGGTAAGCTTTTCTGCCTCAGTGCCACGCACACACACGCACGCACACGCACACACACACGCACACACACACATAGATATTTCTCTACAGTTTGTGGCAGCAGCTCTACACTGACACCGTCTTTCTGCTCTCCAGGGTTATTGTCATTAACTAAAACTAACAAAATAATAAAAACTGGTATTAAGAAAACATTTTTATAAGCTGAAATAAATTAAAACGTTAAGCAAAGAGGGAAAAGTATAACTAACTGGAACTAAATTGTGTGTTTATGAAACTAAACATACTGAAAATATGGTTTATAATATCCTTTGTTTTCGTGTTTATTAATCTTTTTATTCGTCTTTCGAACTGATATGAAATGGATTTTTTTTTCCCGCCCACTCAAGCAGTTTACGGCAGCTGTCGGCAAATTACGGTACTTAAGCTAGTCCGCAAAAATGGCGGCGGCAAAAAAAAGTTTGGAAGAAAACACAAGAATCAGCTGGTTCAGTAATAAAACACGCTCTTAAAAACTAAGTAAAACGAACTGAATTAAACAAACAAAAAGTCACAATGAATTAAAACTAAACTATAATGAAAAGCCCCAAACTATCTGCTGTTCTGCTACTGCAAACATCCAAGAAGGATAAATCTATACTTTTATATTTCCAGGGTCAGTCCAGTGCTCCTCCTTGTTGCTGTTTCTGCATATAAATCAGTTTCTGTGGCTGCAGGGAAAGCTGCTGCCTTCAGTTGGTATTGTTAAGGAGAATTAAATGTTAAACTTTTTCCATCAGCCAGCTGCTGACTTTGCTCCACCATCATCAATGCTGACTGCACAACTAAATTTTTAACAAAGTAACAACACAGTCTCTCTAAACATAAACTCCTCGCATGGAGCTGCACAACATATTGGTGCAATATTTGGTACATTATTATCTTCTGAGCTTCATGCATCCATTTTCTACTCATAAATAAATCTGACCAGTTTAATGAACAAACCTGGTGTTTATTTTTAGTGACTGGAGGGTAACATTCAGAGGTTTGAACAGTGAATCGTGAAACAGAAAGAAAATATTTAAGATAATCGTGATTGCTATAGATTCGCAACCGTATATTATCCTGGTATTATGCGGTTCCAGACGAAGTAAGTGGACTACAGTGCAGGGCATTATGGGTAACTACAATCAAAGCAAATGCGCTAGCCAAGCGCTAGCAGAAAAATGTCTCGTGGTTTTTAGCCAAAGACTAGAGAGAAATCCTCCAGCTGCTAAGCCTCCATTTTTGTTTGCATGTCATGAAGAAGGACGTTGCGCTCAGTGTCTTCTTCAGAGTTTCTGTGTTGTTTCCTTCAGCGGTTCTTGATGCAGCGCCCCCACAGGCCAGGAGGGGAACAAGTTTTTCACATGATTCTGTTGGTTTGGCTGAGTGCAGCGAGGAAGAGAACTGCAGCAGCTGGAAATGCAGCAAATGTTTCAAATTTGGTTCCCAGTCAAACTGGGTCTACTGGACTATCAGGCGGAAAAACACTCGAGTACTCCGTCGTAGTTACAGGATTTAAAAGATTCAAACAATCTGAAATGATCTATTTCACGGCACGGAAAATATTCTGCTAGTTGATGATATTTCAAACATCTGAGATCATCCTGAAAGCAAACTGCAAGACGCTGAAAGAAGTCTCCTAAAACACTGACATTTGAGTATTAGACAGGGAAAACCTCTCACATAATAAAAGGTATTTTCTTCAGTTTAGTATTTTGATATTCCTTGTTGATATAAGTTAACTCAGGCAAGTGTAGGACGTCCATTTTCACTTTTCTAACAGATTGATTTGCATTAAATGATGCTAAAACTGAACAAATATGCCTTCACTTACTAATAAACCTATTTTTATTATCTAATTATCTAATACAGCCAATCCTTTCACTCTCCAGCTTTTCAGATCTGGTTCCTTCTGTAAATAAAGTCTTAATTATTTTTATTTTTGTTTTCCACTGTGTCTCTTTGCTGCAGCGTCTCGCGTTTCTTCCCATTTATCCACCAGACGATCTGATCACAGCGGAGAGTGGAACAGGCGGCCGGAGGGCCGGCGGACGGCCTGGTTATGCGCAGGGCGCCGCTCGCTGTCAGGTATCGTCTCGGCGGTAATGTCAGACGCTCAGATCAAAGAGGACGGATCGGACCGATCACTTTCATCTCTCTGCCTTGTTGTCTCGTTTGTTCTGGAGATGCTGCAGCTGGAGGTTTAACCAACGTCCAGGCATGACGGGGGAAATGATGGAGATGCGTTATTTTGGATTTCAGGGATTTTTTTTAAAGGCTGTTTATTGTGTTTTAAAGATTCACCGGATTCTTCTGAGTGAGGATTGCTGCGAATTTTTATCTTAAGTTTTTTCTGGTGTTAAATCGAAGATTTTCTAGCAATCTGGAAATCAGATAGAAGTTATAGATTGAAAGAGATTTGCAAAAACTTATGTAAAAAATCAGCTAATTAATATCAGTGACAGAAATGTACAATATATTATAATAGAGCATGAAGAAAAGGACAAGAAAAAAAATGACTTGGAAATTTGTGAGTTTCAAAAGTGGAACATTTTTGACTTTTGAAACTCCAAGTTTTTCTTAGAAAATTTCTGAGTTTCTTTTCTATTAAATCTAGAACTTCTGGAGGTCAAAAATTTCCTTTTATTGTATCTAAAAAAAATGTAACATTTATTTTTTGGCAAATTTTCAACTTTTGGAGTTAAAAAAATTTCCTTGTTTTTTCTATAAATTTTATGAGATTCGTCTCAAAATTTCAGATTTTTTTCTAGCAAGATTTCAACTTTTGAGGTCAGGAATTTCTTTTTTCTTCTAGAAAACTTCTGAGATCTATCTCAAAATGTCTGAGTTTTTTAACAAATATTCAGCTCTGGAAGTTGAAAATTTTTCGTCTTTTTTTTCTAGAAATTTCATGAGATCAGTCTCAAAATTTCTGAGATTTTTTTTCAAGCAATTTTTCAACTTTTGTAGCTCTGAAATTTCCTGGTTTTTTTTCTAGAGACTACAGAAAACACTGAAGGCCTCCTGGGGAAAAAATTTCTGTCCCGGCATCAAACTCCACAAGATGTGAAAACAGATTGAATTCTGGAGAAAATAAAATAACATCATTACTTTTCCCGGCTGTCTGCTGGTTCTGGTGACGCGGAGAGCAGCCGGGCCTCATTTCTGTGTGATTTATTTCCTGGTGTGTTTGTCTGTTCGCCGGAGACGCGGCGGCTCGGTTTGACGGCGTCACATCGGCGGTCCGGACCGCTCGTATTTATAGATCAGCCTGTCAGCAGCCGGAGCCGGCAGCCAGAGGAGTAATGATGCGCCGCAAATGGGCCTCATCCAAAACTCATCCACACACACAGGAACACATGCAGCCCTATTAACCTTCACACCCGCACAGGAAGCAGACAACAAAGGGACACCAACACATTTATTACGATTTTAATAGATTTAAACCCTCCAGGCGCCTCGTTCATCAGCTGCGAAGAAACAACATAATTACTTTAAGTGTCTTAAAAATAAACACTTTTAAGCTGCAGTGATTCACCAGAAACTCAGTCCTGCAACATGTGATGCACGACTTCTAAAGGAAACGCTGAATATTTATGTTTGGTTCATTTTTATAAATCAGACGATCAGAGAGGCGGTGCTTGTTTTGGTCGAAAAGTAAAAATAAAAATAAGTAGAGATAATATAAATGTCAGTAAAAAATTTTTCTTCTAATGTTTGCAACCTTTTTTAGGAATAAAGTTAAAAAATTCAATGTGCCTTTCTCAGATCAACACATGTTTACAATAACGAAATGAACAAATTAATGGTAGAATGAAGAATAATTAAAATTTAAGGGGGATCTGTTAGGCAAGATTAACTTTTTGCATTTTCTGTGCTTCCATTTGGGTCTCTGGTGTTTCTTATGATGATGATGTATTTGGGCTGAAGTAAATAAAGAAAGAGTCAATTTCTGCCAAAACAGACCCAGAAAAAATGTAAAATTTAGTAACCAACGTGAAGCTCCGCCCCCAAAAAACTGGAAACTTCAAAGCTAACAGTCAAAAATGTTTTGCTTTTGTAGATCTGAAATGTCCTGTTTTTTTTTCTTTCTAGAAAATTTCAAAGATTAATCTCAAAATAACTGAGTTTTGGGATTTTATTCCTTTTTTTCAACACGACAGTCGCATCACAGAGAGACTCACTGAACTGACCTCGTATTTCCTTGTTGATCAAAGTTTACCAAATTAAAGATATAAAGTATTTAAAGTATTGCAGATCTGTGATGAAGCCAGTGTTAGCGGGATTATTTCTGACTCCTCAGGGGGAAAATCAGCCCCACGCACATCTTCATCGTCTGCCGCCATTAGCAGCCATGATGGCGTCTTCCTCCTGGCTCAATGTGAAACCGGCTCTTTCTTCAAGCTCTTTCTGACGCTGCCGACGTCAAGATGAGCTTCATTCCTTAATTTCCTGCCTTTTATTCTGCATTTTACCCCGGCCGGTGGAGAGTCGTAACTCTGATGGATACAGAGATAATCTGGATTCTCGGGGTGGGATTATAGGTGGCGACACCAGAGACAAAAAGACAAACCAACAGGGAGGGTCAACACGTCATTCGTCGTTTTCTCAAAGAATCACAAATTTTACAGACCTGAAATATGCAGCAATAAATCAAACATCCACCTCATGCCTGTATTTAAAATAATCTAAAAATATGTTGCATAAATGAACATTTTATCAGTTTGTTTTTCCGTACAGCTGCAGGCAAAAAGCCAAATGTACGTCATGGGGGAAAAAACAGAACATCACAACATAAATAGCTGGAGGCATTTTGAGTAAATTTCTCCAACCTGAAAACGAAAATTAAAAAATGAAACGGAGCGATGAGTTGTTTTAACCTGGTGGGTTAAAGTGACTGGCAGCTGGAAAGGCACAAATACATTTAATAATTAATGTTATAGTTATCTAAAGCAAACAAAATGAAAAAAACTGAAATTAACGTTGGCTGAAATAAATAAAAATGCGCTTATAAAACTAAAGCTGAATTTAGAGTTAAAATACTGTTTCATATTCATGTTTATGAATTCATCTATTAGCATTTCAACTGATGTGAAATTGATTTATTTCCAATAAAAAATAAATGTAGCAGGTAGAAAATGGAGTTAAGAATGAAAAACGGAAAAATAAAACAAATCAAAGCATCTTTACACCAACATCTGCTGTAATTTCCTTTAAATTCTTAAAAAAATCCACACATCCAACCATACAGCCAACCATCTGTCCATCCATCCATACATCCATCCATACATCCATCCATACATCCAACCAACTGTCCATCCATCCATACATCCATCCATACATCCATCCATACATCCAACCAACTGTCCATCCAACCATACATCCAACCATCTGTCCATCCATCCATACATCCAACCATCTGTATATCCATTTGACACCAGTTGTAGTTCAGCGATAGCAAAGTTGAGCTAGCTCAGATTTGTAAACTTGAAAATAAATTTTTGGACGGACAGGTTTAGACATGGTAGTAATTTATGTTTGTTTAAATTGAATGGCATGTTCTACGGTCTTTCCCATTTTGAGGAATCATTCAGAGAAATCAGCTTATTTGTCTCCAAATTCTTAAAAATAATCTAATAAACTGTAAAAAGTTATTTTTAAATATTAAAAATGCTTCAGTGACATTAATTTTCAGCTCTGAATTGTTTTTTCCTCATATTTTTGAGTTTTTCTGCGCTGACAGATCGTACCTGCTTCATCTCCTGAGGCGGCAGCAGCTGCTACAGCAGCAGCAGCAGCAGCTACAGCAGCAGCAGCTACTGCAGCAGCCACAGCAGCAGCTGCAGCAACAGCAGCCACAGCAGCAGCTACAGCAGCAGCAGCTACTGCAGCAGCAGCTACTGCAGCAGCAGCTACAGCAGCAGCAGCTACTGCAGCAGCCACAGCAGCAGCTGCAGCAACAGTAGCCACAGCAGCAGCTACAGCAGCAGCAGCCACAGCAGCAGCTACAGCAGCAGCAGCTACTGCAGCAGCAGCTACTGCAGCAGCAGCTACAGCAGCAGCAGCTACTGCAGCAGCCACAGCAGCAGCTGCAGCAACAGTAGCCACAGCAGCAGCTACAGCAGCAGCAGCCACAGCAGCAGCTACAGCAGCAGCAGCTACTGCAGCAGCAGCTACTGCAGCAGCAGCTACAGCAGCAGCAGCTACTGCAGCAGCCACAGCAGCAGCTGCAGCAACAGCAGCCACAGCAGCAGCTACAGCAGCAGCAGCCACAGCAGCAGCTGCAGCAACAGCAGCCACAGCAGCAGCTACAGCAGCAGCAGCCACAGCAGCAGCTACAGCAGCAGCAGCAGCAGCAGCAGCTACTGCAGCAGCAGCAGCTACTGCTGCAGCAGCAGCTACAGCAGCAGAGCCGCAGAGCCAGAGCGCCGCGTCCCAGTGATGATTTGGTGGAAGTGATAAGCAGCTGTAATGTGATTACACTCGTCCCTCCATCTCAGCGGGACTCTGCAGGAGGATGAACTGACTGAATATTGATCTGAGAGCCGGTAGCCGGCGCTTTCACTCTCACACAGGAAGGTCTGATGTGAAATATCAGAGAAATGTCAAAGCCTTCTGGGCCCAGATTAAAGTGCAGCTCTGGGAGGGTCAGTCAGGAGTCAGCCATTACTGTTACACTTCATCTGCAGAGTGTGAGAGTCTCCACTGAGGCGGAAAAGGCCAGCTTTTGGCTGTTTGGCACTGATCTCTCCTCTGGTCAGCTAACAAACATTAATCTATAAAAACATCTAATTTATGCTGATTTACAGCCTGCTGGTTTCTATTTTTGGTAACTGACCACAGATTAGCCTTACAGTGATCCACCATGGAGGAAAATCTCAGAACCAACCCAAATGGTTCCCATAAGACCCAGTCTGGATCCAGACGGTTCCTCTGGATCCCAGAGTAAACTGCTCCTTGAATATGAAGATGTTCTGATTGCAGCTTTCTCTTAATTGTGGTGAACCGAGGCAGAAGTATGAGGAAAATCAGTCACTTGGATGAGAAGCAACACGGCACTCTGTCAGGATGATTCTACTAACAAAACATCCAACCAGCGAACAACCAACCAACCAACCAGCCAGTAAGTAATCCATCCATCCAACCAACCATCTTACATGCAACCCAACCGAACGACCACCTATCACATCAACCAACGATCCGCCACTGATAACAAACTTTAATTATTGGCAAAATGAACTAAAATCGACTCAGAATATTTTAAAAAACTAAAAGAAGGAAAAGTTACTCCTTCAATCTCTTTATGCTCCAGAAAACTCCAAAACAGTCGAAACACAGATTTCCTTTAAATGAAGGAAACCACCTGTTTAGTTTACCTTAATTTATAACTGGAACATTAATCCTAACTTTTCATTACTTCTCTTTATTCTGCCACTGTAATGTAATGTTCCTTTTTTTCTTCTTCTTTTATTGTTTATGTTTCATTGCATAAAGTCCTATGCAAGTGAACTTCACTTAATTAAGTAAAACTGACTTTCTCGCATATTTTAAAACTTTCTTTGATGAAAGAAATCGATAAAAACAATGTTCACATATTTTTCTAAGACCAAATGTTTTATTTGATTTTCTGTTTTCATCTTGTTCGACTGCAGCTTCCAAAATGTATGTTTTCTATTTGTGTCGCTTCATTTTAAGCAAACGTTTAAAGCTTGTTTCTACACATAAGACAATAAATCCCATTTTAAATCCTTAATGATTGAAAAAGGAATTAGTCTTTTATTTTGGTAAACCTCTGTTGGAAAACATTCATTATTAACCTCAGAAGTGAGTTAATTACTCAGCGCTTTGAAGCCAAATAATCCCACTCAGTCCCAGTTTGGGTTCACTGAAAACCAACATGCAGGTTTGTGGACTGTGGGAGGAATCTGTAAAAACCAGTAAGGTACTGGGAGACAAACCAGCTCCAGTCGGGGGATCAGAAACCATGCAAGAGTAACCAAGCAATTAAAATATATTCATTATTTAAGCTCAGTTTAGAGTCAAATTAATCAAATATATCAATCCTTGGATGTTTTTATTACATTTGTTGCTTCTTTTTCGATTTTTGGGTTGAAAATGTGTAAAAATGTTGAGATTTTCTCTGTGCAGCATTTTTGGGAGAAGCTCCCAGGCCATTAAAGCGCCTGACTCTGATTTATGGAAGCAGGGTGAGCAATAAGTCAACTGAGTAAAGGCCAATAAAAAATTAATAACTGGCTCCACATTAAAAACCCAGCAGCGGATGATCTGGTGAAGATCTACATTTTTAACTTTTCTTTGGATGGTATTTCGTCCTGCTCTGTTTACAGAAAAACAGCAGAAGTGATGAGCATGGTTTGCTTTTTTTTTTTTTTAATCATCTCACCACATTTTCTTCCATCACCCTGAGAAAATAAAATATTCTGCAGCCAGACGACTTTGTCAGGCTGAAAGGGAATTAGAGATAAATCAGCCCAGCCTCCTGCTGCGTGGATGTGGGATTCCTGGGAAGATATCGCAGCGTTTCCTCTGTGACCGGAGTAACAATAGACTCCAAACTCCCCTGGAATCCACAACCAGATCTGGATTCCTCAAAGTCTCCAGACTCATTAAGGCAGCACAGATTAGTCAGATTAAAATGTTTTATTCCTTCACATTCATCCCTAATGTCACTGTTTTCATAATGCGTCTTAGTTCTGCTGGTCTGGTCAACGTCTGAGCTTGTTGTCCGTAAAATACTTACTGATTTTAAAACCACAGAAACGACAGAAGTCTGGAGAATGTGGTTTAACTTTAACCGCTTCTGCATTTCAGCTGCAAAGACATGCAGAAGGAGCACAATGGTGAATATATGTTCACTGCAAAAACACAAAGTATTACCAAGTGTTTCTGTTTCTACTCCAAAGATCTCAGCACACTTGGAAGAAAACAAAAGTAACTTACAAAGAACTTTACAGCAACAAATCAGAACCTAATTTTAGTCAATAATTCTCTAATATCGATGGAAAAAGTGACAGATTATTCCATTTTAACAAAACATTTTTCCCATGTTATGATTGAATATTTTTTAACCAGTATTAATAAATTATTTACTTAAAACAAGCTCCTATAAAAGTTACTTGCACATTAATTTTGTTTATTTCAGCTGGTCGTTGTTTTAAACATGCCGAACCGATAGGGGGCAGTAAAGAGCAAAGCTACAACCTGCCAGCCAATCAGATTGCTTCAAAACAACTACGACTTCCTGTTAGGAGTTAAACATGGAGATTTATTTGTGTGGGAAGATATATAAGTTGAACTACTTTTAAATAGCGTATTAGAAATATAAAGTTATTAAAACACAAGATTAGGAATCGCATCAAAGTAAGTTTGTGTTTATACTGGCGCATTATTTGCACCAGTATATGCACATGCATTTATTGAACATGCAAATGGTTTTTTTTTTAAATCTCCACATAGGTTGGAGATTTTTATTATATAAATACTAATTTTTACAGGGAGTTTTACTCATATAAATACATAATATTTCCCAGATACTTATTAATCTGTTTTACCCGTTAGCAGGAACATCTTGTGCCTCCACCCAGAAACGTTCCCAGCATGAAGCCAACCAGACGATGGTCCATCTTTCAGCTCTGCCCGCGGTCACAGTTGGGACGCACCCACAGGAGATTTATGTTGGAACTTTTTCTTTCTGTGCAGAACTCCAGTTCCTGTCTTTGCGGCCCGGTGAGAAATGAGACGGAGCCTTTTCTGAGCCTCACCAATAGCCCCGAGAAGAGTGCGGGGCCATTATCACCATATGTGGGTGAACTGCCTTGAAATGCCTTCCATACATCACATGGCGACGGGAACACAGAGGGCTGAAAGGCTGAGCTGCATCCTGCTGCCAGAACATACGCAGCTTTAAGGTTTTCCTTCTTTCAGTAGCAGCTACTTTACTTTACTTTCAGTTTTGGTTTCTTTGATATGATGTTGCTTTCTTGCTAATTTGGATGTTTCTCAGGAATTCTGATAAAAAAAATGGTTCAGTTTAAAGGGGAGATGTGAACTGATGCTCAAAAACATCCCAACTGCTTAAAAAAAAACCACGAGTCATTTTTATGGAAGTAAATTCATGCTTTTCTGTGTCTGAAAAATGAGCCATTTCAAAAACCTCCAGAATGTAACGTCTCAGGCACCTCCCGTTACCTAGCAACCCCAGCAGAGCCCAGCCCGTTACCTAGCAACCTGAATTTAGTTCCAACATATTTAGTTTTACCGCTGGATGCGCTGAACAATGGCTGCTGGAAAAGACAAGTGTTTTGTTGTTGACTATACCGTCCAGAAACCGCTTAATGCATTCTTATTGACTGTGCAGGAGGCTCCACTTCTGCTTTTCAGAAGATGTACAGTTGTATAAATGCGGGTCTGTTTGCAGACATTTCATGTGTGAGTGTAAACGCTGAGTCAGGGGGCGTGGCCAACAGCAACTTATTTGGATTTAAAGTGACAAGGCGCCCAAAAACTGCCCATTCTGAAAAGTGCTAAAACCGAACTAAAATCTCATTATCTAAGATTGACTTTGTGCAAAAAATATATGAACATGTTTTGTATAGGACATAGGTCTATCGTAACCTGTTCAAGGAAGCATAGTAGGCCACCCTTAAAGGTTTAAGTACTTCAGTAACCCCAAGTCTGTTTCTATAACAAAAACATTAAAATGCTACAGAAAACTACTATAGAAAACTACTGCTCCTTAAAAAGTTGCTTAATCAGAACCATTTTGTCAATTTTTTTTTTTTATGTTACAAAACATTTAAATTTCTACTTTTTTTTTTGCTTTTAGTTTCCTGAATTTAAAATTTGACATTATAAAATAACTAGATTATTACTGGAATAACACAAGATCACCTGCTATCCTTTTCCTGCTGTGTTGTACATATATCTCCATCTTTAAATTAATTTATGTCAGTGTGACACAGACATGTTTCTTTTAATTATGAGAACAAAGTCATAACATTATGACAGTAAAGTCATAGTGTTAGTACAAAGACAATCCTACCAGAACAAAAAAAAGTAAAATCATGAGAAAAACGTTGCTTTAATGAGAAAAACTTAATATTTATCAAGTCTGTGATTATTTTCTAGAAATAGATTCGTTGGTCGGTTGTTTTAGAGTCCCGCAACTCATAATAAATTGATTCTGATGTGTTAAAAGATTAAGCATTTATGTATTTCTAAAGCTGATACCAAACTATAACTTGAAAAATTGCTTAACATTCCTGTTTAATTTTTTAAGTTACTTTTTGTGGAGGAATTCTCAAAACTATTAAAAATTTATGATAACTTTATTATTATTACAACCAAGATGGTAAATAATTTATAAGCCCAAAAACCCTGCTTGCTTTGGGTTTATCTACTAAGCTTGGCAGGAACACAATCTAAAGAAAACAAAAAAAAATCATTGCATTTCAGTCATTTATTCATTTCCGACACATTTCCTGTGTGTTTACACACGTTACTGACGTCACGCTCGCTTTACGTGTAGATTTCTGATTTGGGATGTTTAGCGCCCCTAGTGGTGACTGTGTCAACAGAAAGTTCCAGCACCGGGGATGTGACGGAGCTCCGCTTTTCCTGCTGATGTTTGGCTCACATCAGTCTGTAAGTTACTAAATTATGTCGTTCAGTTTATTTATTGATGAAATCATTAGTCTATGGCTCTTGTATGTCTCATAAAACTGCGTTTAGCAAAGTTTACACGGACTTACGCATGCTAGCTTATATTGAATTTCATGGAAATTAGCGTTAGCGTGCTAGCACACCGGGCTAGTAGCTTCTCATAGGTTTATACGTTAGTTAGCATTAGCAGATAGCATTATGCTAACATTCACGCGTTGCAGTGCAACTGTGTGGTCTTTTTGTGTATGTTTATGCCATTCTACACCGAATAATCGAGTTTACAAACAGTATTGCGGTTAGTAAGAACACACTTATAAGACAATACAGTAAAGTGCTTTACTTGTCTCTTTATGTCAGTATGACAAAATTAAATATAAAAAAAAATGAAATAATGGATGTATTGTCTGTCTTCGGGTCTTGTGAGGATTGAACACTTTTAGAAAATTAGCTAATGTTGGCTTCAAGGCCAAAGGCTTCTGTAAACAGCAGCTGGTATGATAATCTTTAGGTAACGCTTTATGATCTCTGCTTGTTGTTGTTTTGGTCCGGCGAGGCCCAGAAGGGAATTTGTAAACTGTGTGCAAGGAAGCAAGAGAGCAGCTGAACACAATAAGGCTTACACCAAACAAAACTTAGCAGCTTTGCTAACAGCTTTAACCATTGCAGCGTTTAGGATTTGATTCATTGACCAACTTTCCTTCAGCAGGAATTTATGAATGTCCAAAATAAAATGATGACGCCTGTACGGCAGTCATTATTCCCCGTCTTCTCTTGACAAGGTTATATTCAGACAAAAAAAAACTGCTCAAAGTCCTCATCTCACCTCTACGAACATATTTTAATAGTCTGTGTGTTTTTTAACTAAGAATGACATTTTGAAACTAGCTAAACAGCTACTGCATTGATTTAGAAGAAAATTTAACAAATAAATGACAAAATTAAAGGATAAAATTAATACAGAAATACTCTCTGTCCTGTCTTACTCTTTAATGTTCATTTAAAGGGTAAATTTCTGTATTATTTACGCGTTAGGGAGGTTGTTGCATGGTTGTCTGCTAAACCCCTCAATACATCTTACCAAAGCTCTTTATTTGTTTGTTAAAAATAATCCAAAGTCACGTCCGATGATCCAGCAGCTTGTAGAACCGCCTTAACTTCAGCAGTCTGCTTTGCTGTGTTGTTCTGTGAAGGTCCCACCACAGCATTTCTGTTAGGTATACTCCTGACTTTGACTAGGCCGTTGCAGCATCTTGATTCTCATCTTTATCAGCCATTTTGTTGTAGATTTGCTGCTGTTTTATGGATTATCGACGCGGTTTGAACCAAGCCTCTGCTTTTCAGATTAGACTCTTGGTCTACAGAGTTCATGGTCCCTCAGCATGATTCCTCCTCCACTGTGCTTGATGTTAACAAGAGATCTTCCAGATTATTGAGGCAGAAAAGTTGCTATTTAAGCAATGGATTTCCATAAAAGCAGAACTGTGCAGCAGTGTGGAGCGGCTAAGCTGAGGGTCCGGGACATCATCAGCAGGACTGGAAATTATAATGACAAGCTTTGCTGCTTTAATTGGAAACTGCACACACACTTTATGGTCCCTGGTAATTGCATGCCGAATGCTGCAAGGTTGTTCTCAATGTCAAACTGACGGCCGATGAATAAAACGACCTTAAGCTAACTAATATGATGGGGGTGATTAAAACGTATGTGCTGAGAAAACAGATGTGAAGCCCGAGAGGATGCGGAAAGGGTCGACGGCCTCAGCGTTTCGGTCGCTGTATCGGAGCCGACAGGCCTGTTGGCACACACATTACACTTATAGAGCCGTCTGATGCGTTTAGTGAAATCCCATCTCCGCGTCGGAGCGGCGAGCTAACGCTAGGTGGGCGGGCTGGCAACGCTCGTTAATAAGCAAGTTTGGCATTTTAGAGACAGTGGCTAAATCAAACTTTGACTGGAGTCGCAGAGGAGAGAAAGTTTTTCTCCTCTTGGATTTGAAACCAGTTTGCTTCCCAGATCAGTCGTACTGTTGAGGTGGAGATAATAGCTGCAGTTCAAACACAACGTCACAATTTCAGAGTTTTCATTACATAAGAAACACAATTAAAATCACATATGAATAAGTTTATTTGCATAATAAGTTATTAAAAAACACCTCGTGTTATGATCCTCTAACCACTTCCTGTCGTCGTCTTTGTAGTTTCTGTCAGGAGTAACTTCCTGTTGTTGATCACGTCACTCCTGTGATGTGAAAAAAAGAGTTTCCGTTGCAGTTTTCCGAAATAATAAACTAATTTTCATATGGCCAAAAATAATCACCTCATTCTGGCGACAAAACCTTTTATTAAAAAAACAAGACTTTTTTTTTTTAATTGCAGTGTTTCCCTTAAGCAAATTTATTTTTGAAATGTTTAGCTTTGTGTTGGTCTGTCGCGTTCTGCCAAGACGATGAAAATAAAATTACGAGTCATATTATTGTTCTTACTGAAATAATGTGAGAATAAAGTAAAAAATTATAACATTATGGCTTTATTCTCTTACAACTTTACTCTTGTAATGTTATGACTGCTCGTAATTAAATAATAAAAAAAACATTTTAAGCATGTTTAAATTTTAGTTTCCACTTGTTAAAAAATAAACCAGATCATTTAAAGTTCAGGTAATTTTGTATTTCTGAGTTATCTGAATTCAGACAGGTTGAGGTAAAAATAATAGAAAAAAAAGTTTTCAAAAATCCAAGCCGCACTTCTTTCAATCTTTGTTTTTTTTACAGTTTAATTATCAACAACTAGGAGGTTTCGCTACAAATCAAGTTTTTATTGGCTGATTTGTTTCAAGCAGCTCGTTCAATAACTGATTGAGGCCTCGTTGCAGGACTAACGCTTCCTTGGGGTGTCGGATCGACAGATGGGATGGACTAACTCAAAGTGATGTTAATGCTGTTGTGTGGTATAAATGGCAGCAGTTAAGACTGCTGAAAGCATCAATTTGTCTGATTACTTCAGCTGCTGCTTTAACAAGGCGAGCTGTGAGTTTCCTTCCCTCTCCTTTGTTCTTTGAACAAACATATTGAGCTGAAGCTTGCTGATTGGAAAACGCAGCGTGACGCCGATATGAAGGAGGAAACAAGCTAATAAAAGAGCAGAAATAGCCTCACAATCCAGACACTTGCTGAGAAAAGAATAGACGGATAAAGATGAGACATGTCGGCTTATTTCCGATGGAGCTGGACTCAAAGTTGATCTTTGTCTGTTTTTAACCCTTCTTGGCCGAATGTATCGGTGACGACGACACAGCCTAACCCAGTACCGTAATTCTGTGATACTTTGCGCTATCTGAAAAATCCCAGCGGTTTCTGAAAGGGGAGACGTTGCGCTTTCCAGCCAATAAGTGATCGTCTGAACCGATCGGTGATTGATTAGCTAATTTAAACACCTGCTAGCGAGATGGCGCATGGGCCTCCGTGTTTTAGCTGAACCAAAACGCACCAAATTCTGCAGCACGCCTACATGTTACGGTTGTCAAAGTCAAGCTAGCATAGCTGACCTACTTCCCTCTCCTTCCCTTTTTTTTCTTGCTGAAAACTTTTTGCCTGACCTTATCTGGTTGTTGTTTTGTTGACAGTTAGCAGCAAATCACTGAATCATTCTTCTTTCAGATATCATGCATACATTTAGGATTTAGAGCGTTGACAGCTAAAACCAGTGGTACGAGCATAACTTCACAATGTGTCTACAGCGCATTTCATTATGCAATCACCAGTTATGAAACAAGCAATAAACATTGCATTTAGTCAAATACCATCTTCATCAAGCAAAAATAAGTTGATCAATGTTCAGTTTTCTGCTAATCAAAAGACTTTCTAAAGATGGTCTGTTGCCTTGATTTAAAGGAAGTCAGTGTTTCGGATGTTTTGCAGTTTTCTGGTAGTTTGTCGTGAGACCTCCAGTGTGGCCCAGTTGCTACAAATAAGCTGCTGGACACAAACTGGTGCGATGCAAAAAAAAAAAAAGTGTTTCCATTGGAGTTCAGCGAAAAACACAATTTTAATATGGCTCAAAAAACACAAGATTTTTAAAATAAATTTTCGTCATTTTATGGTGAATAGAAACGGAGCTACTGTCTCTTTAACTGGGTCGTCCGGCCACCCAACCGGCAGAGCTCGTTTTTACTGGGATCGTTCCTTTGGTCGTCTGATGACCAAAGGTCCGACTCAAACAGAGCCTCGCCGTTCAGCCCCGGTATTTCTGCTTTCCCAAAGCATCCAGACCTCGTCTTCGCCGCATGACGGACAGCTGCGTAAAATCTTATCTGCATGCTAATTTTGACCCTTTTACCTGTCAAACCCTGTAAACGTTTCTATTTTCCTGACATTTACATTAAATGTCACAACCTTATTTTCTAAATGAAGCTATTTTCATGTAGCTGAACACAGAAAGAAAAGTCAGAGATATATTTAGAGACGAGAGCAGAAGAGGAAATGTTCCCTTTTCTTAAACTGGTGTAATTATGTTGAAAGCAGCTGCTAAAGGTCAAAGACGAAAACGCCGTCGTGTCTTCGCCCCACCTCTCCAGCGTCAGGTTTTCTGCTTCACAAAGGCCCAGAGGGCGTCGGCGTTCAGCAGGGCAGCCGGTGTATAAGCTGCAGTTATTTGTTGGACAATGAGGTGGTGAATCCATCAGCTGCACGCCGCTGACCTTTCCCTGATCTTTTGGACGGCGTTCAGCGGCGGCTTATTGCTCCGCTTCGCTCGGGTTAATGACCTGTCAGCCTGAGTGATCCCTGAAGGCGGCGGGCTGTGGCAGCGAACGAACACCAATCAGGAGGCAGAGCTGGATCAGAACCGGCAGCTCAGACAACGAGCAGAACCCGGATCCCTGGTTGACCCACTCAGAACAGAAACCTGCACCGACACTTTGTTTCTAAAAAAATAGTTAGAAAATGTTAATCTAAAAAATTTATATTAAAAACTTTTTATCAAAAATTTAAAATTTGAATTACATCTTAATCAAACATTTTTAGATGAACTTTTCTTTAAAAAAAAAAACACTTATCTCATTTTTTTTTTATTAAAAATGTTTAAAATTTTAGATGTAAAATTTTTTTATACTAAAATTTTTAAGTATTTTCAATCTAAAAATTTCACAGGTGAGAAGCCTGTGGAATATACTACTGCGAATTACGACCATTGTAGATACATAAACAAAAAGGATCAAATTCCCACCAAGATTCTCAGAAAAGTTTAGATTAATTTCAGAAATTTCCAAAACAACCCCCAAGAAAATCTGAATTCAAAAGTCAAAAATTTGCCGGAAAAGAATATGGAAATTTCTGAGAAATTCCTGAAAGTAAAACTTTTCAAGCAAATTTTTGACTTGAAACTCTAAAATTTCCATGTTTCTTTTATTTCTGAGATTAACCTAAAAAATCAGTTTGTCCTAGAAAATATTTGTCTTCTCAAACTCATAAATTTCCTTGTTTTTTTTCAACAACAACAAAAAAAATAAATTTCCAGCAAATTTTCA
Organism: Girardinus metallicus; assembly: GCA_903067095.1. Lineage (NCBI taxonomy): Eukaryota > Metazoa > Chordata > Actinopteri > Cyprinodontiformes > Poeciliidae > Girardinus > Girardinus metallicus. The sequence continues at coordinate 21,372 of CAEGAE010096549.1, forward strand.
ACATGTAACCTGAGAAATTTCCAAATTTTTTTTGCAAACATTTCTGAGATTAATCTCAAAATTTCTTAGTTTCTGGCAGAAATGTACTCCTTATTTTTAATACAGATTGTAAAAATCTGTATTAACAGATTTTTACAATCTGTTAATACGCCGTCGTAGAAATATACCTTGGAAATCCTGTTTTTATTACAGGTTATCAAACAATTGTACTCAAGTAAGAGTGAAAAGTATTTGTAGTAGTTATAACTACTATCTGTAGTAGTTATAACTACTATCGGTAGTAGTTATAACTACTATCGGTAGTAGTTATAACTACTATCGGTAGTAGTTATAACTACTCTCTGTAGTAGTTATAACTACTCTCTGTAGTAGTTATAACTACTATCGGTAGTAGTTATAACTACTCTCTGTAGTAGTTGTAACTACTACCTGTAGTTGTAACTACTATCTGTAGTAGTTGTAGCTACTCTCTGTAGTAGTTGTAGCTACTCTCTGTAGTAGTTGTAGCTACTCTCTGTAGTAGTTGTAGCTACTCTCTGTAGTAGTTGTAACTACTCTCTGTAGTAGTTGTAACTACTATCTGTAGTAGTTGTAGCTACTCTCTGTAGTAGTTGTAACTACTCTCTGTAGTAGTTGTAGCTACTATCTGTAGTAGTTGTAGCTACTCTCTGTAGTAGTTGTAACTACTACCTGTAGTTGTAGCTACTCTCTGTAGTAGTTGTAGCTACTCTCTGTAGTAGTTGTAGCTACTCTCTGTAGTAGTAGTAACTACTACCTGTAGTTGTAACTACTATCTGTAGTAGTTGTAGCTACTCTCTGTAGTAGTTGTAGCTACTCTCTG
>CAEGAE010096552.1:0-35443 GCA_903067095.1 Girardinus metallicus
ATGCTAGCTGCTAGCATTAACTTATGCTAGCTGCTAGCATTTCCTTATGCTAGCTGCTAGCATTTCCTTATGCTAGCCAGAGGTGGTAGAGGTAGAGTAGCCAAAATCATACTCAAGTCAGTGTAGCACTACTTCAACATATTTTTACTCAAGTAAAAATAAAAAGTAGCCGTCCAATAAAATACTCAAGTAAGAGTAAAAAAGTATTTAGACTTGAGTCTTTAATATTGAAAAATTACAGAATCAGACAAGTTCAAATATAAAGTTAAGTGAGAATTTTGGTATTTTCAGGACCAAAATGATAATAATCTATATAAGTAACAAAAAATAATAAAATAAGGCAAAAGAAAAAATTTCCAAATCAGTTTCTTTAAATACTTATGAAACTTTAACAAAAACTGCAGGTGTGTGTCTGGTGAAGTTTGGTTAAAACATGTTTGTTTTTCATTCAGTGGGTAGAAAATGCAGAAATTTCACTCAAGAAAGAGTAGAAATACTTCATAATAAAATTACTTAAGTAAAAGTAATAAGTACAGTGTAGTAAAAATACTCCCAAAAGTAATTTTTTTCAATAAAGGTACTAAAGTAAATTGAAGTAAATGTAACTAGTTACAACCCAACTCATATAGGTATAGGCTTTTAATTTCTACACATTCAGGTAGAAATTGTACTAAATATGAACTAAAAGTTGGGAGTTTCAGCAGGTTAAATAATGGCTTTTATAGGTTTAATGCCTATAAAAGCCATTATTGTGTCAAACTCAAGGCCCGGGGGCAAAATACGGCTCGCCAAAGCTTTTCTTTGTGGCCCTCTAGACTGCTGAGTCGGTGCTGAAATACTATTTTATAAATCAAATCAAATCAAAGCAGTTATTATCTATGTTCTGGTAAATTACGTCAATCAGTTCCTCCGAATTTGTCTGATTTCGCGATCGCGGAAATTCATGGAAAATCAACAAATCCCCGCATTTTTTCATCCTAATGCATAATTTTGTTTATTGCAAATTTTAAGTGATGCCAACTCCCACCAGCAGATGGAAGCATTTTTTTTTTACTTCTCAAGTTATAATCTGTGATCAATATGAAGAGTAACAAAAAATTTCACATTTTACACTTCCTACTTACATTTTTCCATAAAATCCCATTATTTTAAAAAAAATATATCAACATTTCAAAATTACAATTATTTCAGTTTTATTTGTCATTTGTAATTGTGGGCAGCTTGGAATTTTGAGTTTAACTGTGATTGGAAGGAATACTTGCTCAATTTTTGTGTGTCTGCTTAAAACAAAACCAACAGTTTTTAATTTTATTTTGAGAAACAAACTTAAAAAAAAAAAAACTCTCACAATTTTTGCAAACAGTCCCGTGTCCTCCAGCGTCTCTGGCTCTCGTGGAGTCGTCAGAAGGAAACTGCACACTGACGTGGAACACGGTACCTTACGCAGACGGCTACGAGGCCTTTGTCAAAAAAGGTGATGGCGGCGAGGCAACCTGCAACTCCACCGGCAACAACTGCACATATGAGTGCCGGTGTGGCTACACCTACCTGATGTCTGTGTTGGCGTACAACCTGGCTGGGAGCAGCCCCGAGGGGGCGATTCTCAACTACACTACAGGTGAGTGGCAGCGCCAGGTAGCAACTTTGTAAAGCTGCACAATCAAACAATAACTGAAATTAGGTTAGCAATTAGCATGTAGCTTGTTTAGGCTGTCATAAACACAGGTTCATTTTTAAAGGTCATGTTTTCAAGATATTATTCATCCATTTTTAAATGTCACAGTTTCACACTAAATATTCTAAATATTTAAATAGCAAACTAAATTTAGTTAAGTTAAACATTTAGTTTGTAACAAAAGTAGTATGAAGCTTACTATTTTGTTTGGAGCTAAATATTTAATAAGCAAGCAAAATATTTAGTTTGAAGTTAAATATTTAGCTTAGAGATAGCTTACGTATTTAGTTTTAAGCTAAATATTTGGCTTGCTAATTAAATTTAGTTAGCTATTTAGTTTACAAACTAAATATTAAATTTGGAGCTAAATATTCAGCTTATCTGAATAGTTTCTGAACTAAATATTTTGTTTATAAACTAAATGTTGAGTTTATATATTAAATATTTAGTAATTTGAAACTGTTAACTTTGATAAATGATAATAATATTAGCCAGACTTTTCTGTCTGGCTAATACTGCTGTTAGTTTCTGACATCGTGCGTCTAAATGACATCATTTATTCACGTTTAGAATCGCTAATCTGTGCGTTTCAGTCCCCTGCTGTCCAGAAAGCGTCTCTGTCTCTGCTGTGAGCGCCGACACGCTGGAGATCACCTGGACCGCGTCGCGGGGAGCAGAGCTGTACCAGACCCGGGCGGCCGACAACTCGGAGGTGGTCCTCTGTAACGACACGGCTCCGGTGTGCGCCCTCTCCGATCTCAGCTGCGACAGCTCCTACACCGTATCGATAACGCCTTGCAGTGACATCAGTGGGTGCAACCAGGCCTGCAAATCCCACACCAAGGACACAGGTAAGGTCCTACCTGTTGCTTTTTATAAGAAAGTTTTGCTCGTCTTACTTTCATTTTACAGCCAAATGCTTATCTGACAATTTATTTTATTTCCTGAAAAATCCTTATTGTATTTATGCCATTTGGAGACTTCTAGAAATTGTTTTTAAGACTCTAGAAATGTGTCAAACCTACGGCGCGGGGGCCAAAACCGGCTCACTGTAGCTTCTTATGTGGCCTTCAAGATAATGGTTGTGTGCTCAGATATTATTTAATCAGTCACAGCAAAGCAATTTTTATCACTGCCAAATTACATCAATCAGTCCCTCCAGTTTTTCACAGTTAGTTAGCAAGCTGAATATTTAGCCCCTTAACTTAAATATTTATTGGGTTAAGTATTTACATGAGCCCAATTAAGATACATGTTTTGCTAATTAAATATTGAACTTGACACTAAATATTTATATTAGCCTGCTTAAATTAAATATTTAACACAGAGATAGCTTACATATTTAGTTTTGAGCTAAATATTTAACTTGCTAACTAAATATTTACTTTGAAGCTAAATACTTATCTTTAACCTAAATATTTACCAAGCTAAATATTTATGTATTCATATTTAGCCGATAAATATAAATAAATTAAATTAAATACTTATGCTAACTAAACATTTAGTTTTGAGCTAGATATTTGGCTTGCTAAATAAATGTTTACTTTGAAGTTGTGTGTTTAGCTTATAGCTAAATATTTAGCAAGCTAACTTAAATATTTATGCTATCTAAATATTTGGCACGATTGCGAAAATTCACACAAAGTTAACAAATCTCTTCATTTTTTTTGTGCTAATGTATCTGAGTTCATTGCAAATTTTCCTCCAATATGGTCAAAAACGTTGGGTTAGTCATGCTAACTCCCACCTGCAGGTGGCAGTGTTTTAGTTTTTGTGCCTCAGTCTTACTTCATATGTGGCGAGTAACAAAAAGTCGCATTTATCATCATACATAAGAGCAAATGTTAAAAAATTCCTTGCAAAATTCGCACCAGAAAATCTGTTATTTTGATTGCAAATAATCACAAAAACCATTTTGAAATCCTGTCAGGAATGATCAATGTGAAAAATGTTCAGTATTATTTAGTTTTAAGAACTTACAGAATGCAGACACAACTTTGATTAATATTTTAAGAGTTTGTTTTTTTTATCACTATAATCTGGCACAACAACAACAAAAAAATGTTTTTTGCATCTTTTTTGTGTGTGTTTCCCATTTTCTTTCTTCCCCTCCAGCTCCCTGCATGCCTACAGACCTGGTTCTGGTTCCAAAGAACTCCTCCGTTGTCGGTGTCATCTGGAAACCAAACAACAGGGCTGCGAATTACACCGTGAGCGCAGAGAGTCACGGTGAACACGGGGAAAATGGCGGACGGACCTGCACCACCAGCGGAAATAGCTGCGACATCACCGAGCTTCCCTGCGGCTCGAGCTTCCAGTTCAGCGTCACGGCAACCGGCGGCGCCGGGCGGAGCTTACCCAGCTTCTCCACCTTCCTGGAAACAGGTGAGAAGATGAGGGAAAAAGTCTGGAGAAGCTGCTTTTGTTGGTGATTTAACCATTTCGTGAGAGTCCAGCGTTTCACAAACGCTCACCAGGTTCTGTTTTGAAATTCACCATCTGGTTTTGTAGTTGAATTTTTATAAAATTTAATATTAAATATCATTGTATATAATATTACTAAGAAATGATTGTCATTAGAAGGAAAATTTAAAAAATGTCCATAATTTCTCAACATTTGAAACATCTAACGAGCAAGGTATTAATTAATATATTTTAGTTTTATTACATTGTAACTTTTTGTTTGTCTGTTGCAGTTAGTTTTAGTTTATAGACTGTGTTTGCTAGTTTTTTATTAGTTAAATATTGTTTAGTTTTAGTTTGTTTTTTGTTACAGTAGACTAAGACAAAACTAAATCACATTTTTTAAGTACGAAATAGGAGCTTGTTTTAGGTAAATAATTTCTTAATATTTCTGAAAAAGTTCTGTTTCCACTGGCAGATATCTTCACTTGTAACAAAACATTTTTTCATAATATAAGTGAAATAATCTCCCAGTGGAACTATTGCGTTTTCATCAATATTAAGGAATTGTTTACTTAAAATAAGCTCCTGTATGTTGCTTAAGTTACTTCTAAGTGAGTTTTGTCTTATTTCAAATGTGCTATTTGCACTAAAAACTAAACCAGAAAAACTTGGTAAGATTTTGTGTTTTTGCAGTGTAAACACTTGACGTTCGATTAAAGATTTAAAAAAATGAAGTTTTGTTTATTTTTTTTGCAATCTAATGCGACTTTCATTTTCAAGTTAAACCACTTTCAAATGTTTTACAGCGTCAGTAAATCTGGTGACTCTAACAATATTAAGTAATTATTTTACTTAAAATAAGCCTCTACATCTTGCTGAAATGTGAGTTAGTCTTGTTTTATTTCAGGTTTATTAAGATATTTGCACTAGAAACCAGACAAAAATACTTGGTAATATTTTGCAGTGTTTAGCAAAATGTTTACATCGTAAAAGCACAAAAATAAAAAGCCATAAAAACATCATACTGTCATCGAGAAACCTGTAACAAACATTACACTTTGTCAAGTAACGTCATCAATACAAAAATAATAATTTTAAGTTTTGAAGTAAAGAAAGAGAATGCAACTTTTGAAAAAAATCTCACATATTTTCCAAACCAATAAGAAAAATATGTTACATGTGCTTTTGGGTCGTTCTGCTGTGGAAATTTTATGATTAACTCCATAAAAAACTTGATAAACTGTAAAACCATGTTGTTGTTTTTTTTTTCTAAATAATTCAATATGTTTGTTGACCCCTGTAGACCCCTGCTGCCCGGCGAACCTGACCGTGGATCAGGTGACTGAGGCCATGTCCAACGTGTCGTGGTCTCACGCCAAGGCGGCGCAGTCCTTCATCACGTCCCTGACGTCGCCACGCGGCCACGCCCGCTGCCACACCCAGGGCTCCCATTGCCTCATGGGATGCATCACCTGCGGGACGAACTACACCGTTACCGTGGAGACGTTCAGCATCACAGGACGGGCGACCAACTGCACCTATCAGGGTTTCTCCTCCAGTAGGTGGCCGTTTCTATGACGACAGATTGACTGGCAACACAGAAAGTCTTCAGATCCAAACAGGAATTTATTATTCATCACATTATTCAAATGTTACAATTGTAACTTTGCTACATTATTTACACACAAAAAAATTCATAATTTTGGTTTTGAAAACTGAGAATGTGCAGCTTAAGGTGTTATTTTATATTATATTGAACTATTTTTGGATTAATTAATGTCCATCTCTTGGGTTCCAATCAAACTAAATGTATGAAACATTATTCATTATTTGAAAAAAAAAAAATCAGTTTAAATGTAAAAACAGCATGAAACCTAATAAGATTCCAATTTGTTCTTTTTTCAGACTTTTGCTCATAATTATTTGGTTACGATAATTAAAAATAAAGATTGTTACTCTAACATTTTTACTTTTAGACTTAGACCAGAATCTAAGATACTTTATTCTACACTATTTAGAATATTTAAATCAGATTTTGACATTCTTGCCATCTCAAAAATCTCTAGATTGTTGAGTCACGTTCCACCACAGGTGGACAAAGTACGCAAAAATTGTACTCAAGTAAAAATAAAATGTAAACATTCAAGAAATTACTCAAGTAAGAGTAAAAAAGTATTTGGTAAATTGTCTACTCAAATACTGAATAACTGATTAAATGATCAATCATTCAATATTTAAAGATTACATAATGAGACAGACAAAATTATAAAGCTAAGTGGAGATGAAAATGACAATAATTCATATAAGTAACAAAAAAAATAACAAAACTAGGCTAAAGAAAATTTTTCCAAGTAAGTTTCCTTCAATAAAGAATTATAAGACTTTAATAAAAACTGCAAGTGTGTGTCTGTGGTGGTTTTGATTAAAACATGTTTGTTTTTCATTCAGTGGGAAGAAAATCCAGAAATTTTACTCAAGAGTAGAAATACTTCACAATAAAATTACTCAAGTAAAAGTAAAAAGTACAGCATAGCGGAAATACTCCTAAAAGTACATTTATTAATAAATGTAACTGAGTAAAATGTAGCTACTACTCTGCGGGCATTGCACCGTTACCTAGCAACCCCAGCGAAGCCCAACCTTGTTACCTAGCAACCCCAGCTAAGCCCAGCCCTGTTACCTAGCAACCAGGCAGCGCTCATTGTGGAGGAGCTCAGGCAGAACTGAACAGAATGATTTTGTGTAAAAATGTAATGAACATGTTTTGCACAGAGCATAAACCTACTCTGTTCAACGAAGCAGAAAAGATCACATTTAACAAAATAAATCATGTTTTTCAATCGGAGTTCGTCTCTTTTAGGCCCCTGCTGCCCATCAGGCATCAAGCTCTACATGTTGGCCAGTAACTCTCTGCGGGTTTACTGGCGCAGCACAGCCAGCAGCCGCAGCACCACAGTGGAGATGCTGGGCACCAGCAGGAACTACACCTGCACCGCCTCACCTGGGGAGAACAGCTGTGACGTGGAAAACCTGCAGTGTGGAGACGTTTATCGGCTAGTGGTAGCGCCGCTCACAGCAGAGGGCAGCAAAGTCCCGTTCTGCCCCTACAGACTCTACTCAGGTACAACCGCCCGCATGAAACCTCACTGAAGTTATTTATGTCGGTTTTTAGTTTGAATGCAGCACAGAAGAGTGAATATTTCTGTTTCTGTCTTTGTAGTCACTTGTTTGGGAAGCAACATCGGCACAGGTGAGCGTGTTTCCCGTTAAAACACTCAAATCACTTTCTGAAAAATATAAAAAAATAACCGTATTGTGTCTATAAACACGTCCGTTTCTTTACCTCCAGTGATTTACAGAGGAAAAAGAAGCATCGACTGATTAACTCTTTGGTAAGTTTCAGTTTCTGTTTAAGTACAGTTAGCATAGCATAACTTCACGGTATCCTAAAGCTGAATTCAATTAAAATCTAATAAATGATCAATTCACAGTTATTTAAATATTTTTCATCCATACAAATGACAAAAATAATAATTTACGGTTCTGGTGAATCAGGAGTATAAAGTATCGCAGGGGTGTTCAAAGTGTGGCTCGGGGGCCATTTGTGGCCCACATAGTGATTATGTGTGGCCCACAACTTCAAATCAAGACAGTGAAATTTACCCCCTTTTATTTGTATTTTGACTATTTATTTTTATTTTTAACCAGAAATTTTTTTTACAAGACTAGTTAAAATATAGAAAGTGTTAGCCACAGCACAAAATATTCAGTACTTATTTTGTATTTTTTTTTGTGATGACCAAATTTATCCAGGAGGGTTTGATGCGCCCATATGTGCTTTTTATAAATTTATTAAACTTGGCTGTTTATTTTTCAATAAAAGTGACCTAATTCTTGTTTTTTATTCCTCAAAATTGACCAAAAATGTTTTATTTCTAAGTGAGACCTTTAAAAACACCGACTTTATTAAACATGGCGTAATAAGAGAATAAAAGTTGCATACAAAGATAATAAATTTAAAACTAAAGCAAGCAAAAGAAGAACAGCAGTATATTTACAAATTCAAAAGATGAGGCAGAAGTATAAACTTATTTTTATACATGTCAATTTTAACAGGAAAAACCTTCAAAACCTTTTTTACATTTTGAATCTACAACATTTACATCCATTTAAAAAAAATACAATTTCTCAGTTAAGTAAAGTCAGTAATTAAATTAGGGGAAAAAAATCTGTATTTTGTTTCTTTTTCCATATTTTTTATTTATTTTTTAGTCCTTTTAACTTGAAAGTTTGGACACCCCGAAATGAAGTCAAACTAAGATGCTGCTTCGTGTCTTCCCGCCAGCAGGTGGCGCCAAACGCGAGTTCTGAAAACGTCAAACTTGTAGACTTTGCGAGAAATAGACATTAAATTTAATTCAAAGGATGTAATTATCAAATTTGAGTGATTTTGAAATGTTATAAAATGTATTTATTTAGGATTTAAAGGATGACAGATTCAGATTCAATACAATCAGTTTTTTGACTAAAATTATTACTTATGAAAATACAATTTGTAGAAAATGTGAACATTACATAAAACATTTTTAAAAAGAAATCTTTGGACTTGGATTCTGTGGCTCTCCACTGTGGGAATTTCATATCCTAGAGACATAAAATTAAAAAAAGATTTTATATCATTTTCCTCTTTTTCTGTTATGTAATAATCTAGTTTTCTGAGAAACTGAATGTTGGATTTTCATAAATAATAATAAATATGTTAAAGATTAAGCAAAATTTGTTTCCTGACAATTCAAATGTTGGTTTGTTAGTAAGCTGGGAAATTAGTGGTGTAAGATGGGATTTAAAGTAAAATATAGCTAAGCAAATTTGAAAAAATATACCCATATTTTTGTGTTTGTTTTATTGTGGATCCTGATGGCACAATTGAGCATCCTTAATTCTGAAGATTTATTTTATTTCTTATTTTTAAATCACATGGACTACTTTTTGGCTAGAAATAAACAAAATATGTATTAATTTTTCTCTGCAAAACATGTAAAATTACCTAAAATTTGAATATTTTCTTCACTTTTCAGCAACTTTTATTTTGTTTATTCCTCAGCAGAGTCGAGTTACTGGTGGAGTTCAACACTTTTCTCCTGGATAATCTCTCCTTCTTCTCTTTGACCAGACATGATGTTTTTATCATGATTCAGCAGCAAATCATTATTAATGTTTGACTTGTTTACGGTATAACACAGAAACGTAATGGCCAAGGAAAACGACCAACAAAAATCAAACCGAAATAAATCAAGTTCCTTCAAATATTTTCAATAATAAATGTTTTGATTTTTAAAAATGTGTGATTTTTTTTTTTTAGTTGCCTCAGCCCAAGCCTCCTTGCATTGAAGCAGCAGATACAGATTTTTGCATCTTTAAATGAAAACACCCAGTTACAAACGTCATTTTCCAGTGCGCTGTTTTACTGTTAGGATGAATTCACGTGTTTTAAATGTGAAAAACTGAAACATGTTTCAGTTATTAAACATATTATCAGCATCAATTGTGTCTCCTGTTGTCTGTTTTGTTATTGAAGTGTACACTTTCTATTAAAATGATGGAATTTAGCAAAAATAAAACATGCATACACTGCAAACACACAAAATCTTAAGTAAATTCTGTTTAGTTTTTAGTGTCAATATCTTAGTTCACTTGAAATAAGACAAAACTAATTTATAAGTAACTTTTCAGCAAGACATATAAGAGCTTGTATTAAGTCAGTTATTTCTTAATATTGAAGAAAAATTACTCATTTCATTGGCAGATTATTTTACTTATAAAAAGACATTTTTCCATGTTACAAGTAAAATAATCTCACAATATTATTTGTACTTTTTCACCAATATTGAGGATTTATTGACTTAAAGAAGCTCTTTCATATGTTGCTGAAAAGTTATTTATAAGTGAGTTTTGCCTTCTAGGTGAATTTAGATATTTATACTAAAAACTAAACCAAAAATACGTGGTGATATTTTCTGTTTTTGCAGTGCAGTAAAGCAAAAAGGCATCTATAACCAGACTGAGCCTACGGTTGAAATCTAAATCTTTTTTTTTTTTTACTTTTCTTTGACTAACATGACGCTTTTGGGGAAAGGAAATGCTACATAGTGATCCTAAAACTCTTTTTACAATGTTTTGTAAATGTTATGAGAGTTTTTTAACACACACCCAGATAGCAGGATCACTGTGAGCTGCCATGACCTTTCATTCACAGCCCAAGTTTCAGTTGGCTAACGTCCCGAAACCCTGAAAAGAATGCCCTCATATCATCCACAATGGTTGGTTTAATAAAAGATGCAGAGACTCTGTACAGAAAAGATAATAAAAGCACATGAAAAATAACTCAACCGAAGAAATTATAATTCTTGGACACCAGCAGACCTTTGAGGTGTCGAGCGTTTTATGTAACTGTAGGGAAGCCAGGAGGATTTATGGACGTCACATACCACAACAGTCCATTTTTCCTAATAAATCCACGCCCATATTAAGATTAAAATCAAATTTATCGTCCCCAAGAGGCAATTTGGTTTGCCTGCAAAGTAAAAAAAAAAAAAAAAAAAAAGACTTAGATTAGAGCTGCTGTAAACGAATATTTTAGTAATCGAGTAATCTATCGATTATTCTTACGATTAATCGAGTAATCGGAAAAAATTTTAAAAAACATTTTTCACATTTGAACTTCCCCAACAATAACTTTTCTGTAGTTTAGAAAAATCAACCTGTAACAATAATGGCTCACTTTCTAAGTTACCCTGAAGAAAAGTTATACGAAAATCTGAAATTATATTCAATTTAATAATAAAGAGACAGGCTCACAAATAAGCTTATAAAAATGTCTAAACTCCAGCTTTTAGTTTGTGTTTTCATCTTCAGTCAGTTTAATAGTTGAATTCTCACCTTTCCCAGCCATTTATATCTTTTGTGTTCATGTTAGCGACGGGATTTGACACCTTCGTTTGTGAAACATCTACCAGCTACGTACCGTCGCGATGTGCTCCGCCACCCATTTGTTGCGACCGGAATGATATGAAATTAATTTTCCGTTTCGTCGTAAAGCTACACTTACGTTAATTATCTAATGCGCAGCCGCCGACGGTGTTCAGTCTATCCTCTCTTCCCCGCCGTTCGCTCTGAACCGCCACCAGGCAGCAGCTCCGGACGGAGAAAAGACTACCGTACAACAGGCATCGCGCCAGTCATTTTAAGGATGCTTACTACTCCCCCGAAAAACGACAAAAACTTGGACATTATCATCAATCAATAAAATCCTCCCAGGCCGAACTTGAAAACTGGACATTATGATGCTAACAGTTAGCTTTTGTCAACAACTCAGGTGGAAGTGAGAGAGTAAATAAAGTCCCGGCCGGAACACGATGCGCTAAATAATAACACATAATATAACGAGGCTTCGAGGCGGATCCGTTTTCCTCGAGGAATTTCAATAATCGAGATACTCGAATCACTCGAGGAATCGTTTCAGCCCTAATTTAGATTAAAACTGTAGGCTCAATTTGGGTCTATCAAGCTAACTTATTAATGAGGCTGATAATAACCAGAACAAATATTAATTTTTATTGCCATTTATCTGTTAAATGGTGTCAAGAATCTGTCATTTGGTTTAGTTTTCTCAAGTTTTAGCTTGTTTTGTAGAGTTGGGAGACACTTTAAAATGCTGTTGAGCCTGTGTTTATTTTTCAAGGTGAGGGAATCAAACCAACAACCAGAGGGGGGAAGAGTACCAAAAAAATTATACTCAAGTAAGAGTAGCACTACGTCAAACATATTCTTACTTAAGAAAAAGGAAAAAGTATCCGTCCAAGAAATTACTCAAGAGTAAAAGTTTATTTGATAAAAATGTTACTCAGAAACAAATGTATTATGTATTAAGTAAAAGAATACACAAAAACAGGAAATAATCAAGAAAGCATAAATTATAGTTTATTTAATCTAAAATTGTTTAAAAAGAAAGTATAGTTAGATTGTGAACAACCTGATGAAAAAACAAGTATCAATGTCTGATATTTGCCGCATTATCAGCGCTATCTGCTTTGTGAATCATATGAAGAGAGAAAGAATGGTGTTAATACAATATGTAACATAATACAGATGAATTCAATCCACAGAGGCAACATCATCACAGGTTACCAAACAGTTTATGAGAAATTTGCTGTTAGGAAAAAAAAAAGCAACAGAATATTTTAAAAAATACCAGGGATTCTTGGATTTGATTGAGCTTCTTTTTTAATGAATGGTCTGCTCTGCGTCCCCAGAACCAGAACCATATAGCGAAGCAGCATTCAGCTTCTATTCACCACGAATCCGCAACAAACGTCTGGAAAACTGCAAAGTAGCCGAAACACTGAGTTGCTTTAAATCTTGACCTGCTTAAAGTTGCTTTTGTACCACAACAAATTAAACGCCAACAAACATTTTGATGTGTAATGATGGCATTTGGCAAAAAGTAATGTTTCAGTTGTTGATGACTTTGTATTTTTGTGATTTTATGATGTAAAGCTCTTAGAACCGCCTCGTTGCTGAAACGTACTATGCAAATAAACTTTATTGATCGATATATAAAACATCTTCATGAGATTTTTTGCACAAAATGAGCTGGAGTTCGGCTAAGGTTGCTAGGCAACGGGCAGAGTTCCGCTGGGGTTGCTAGGTTACGGCGGAGTGCCAGCAGAATGACTTAATCTGGAGGTTTTTGAAACAGCTGATTTTACAGACACCAAAAAATATACATTTTTTGTCAGGAAAAAAAAAACAAATAACAAGGTGTTTGTTTTAAGTGCTTGGTCTGTTTCCAGAAGCAGTTAAGATCCAAATGGAAGAAGAAAAATAGGCAAAATGTGAATTTTGAACAACAGGTCCACTTTTAAGTTTTCTCATTTTTCCTGCTTTTAACAGACCAAACAGTAAGAACAAAATGTTCACTTGCTGCCTTATATAAACCACTAATAAATAGGCGCCCAGGTGAAAAATAATCACTTTAATGTTACGCCTCATAAGTGTATGCTTGTTGTCAGAGGTGGGCAAAGAACCCTAAAATTTTACTCAAATAAGAGTGGCACCACTTCAACATATTTTTACTCAAAAAAAAAAGTAAGAGTAAAAAGTATTTGGTAAAAAGTCTACTCAAGTACTGAGTAACTGATCAAATTATTAATATTAATAATTAGCATTATTAATATTTAAAATTACATTATCAGACAGACCAAAATATACAGTTAATAGAGAATGTAGGCATTTTAAGACCAAAATGACAACAGTTTATATATGTTACAAAAAATAACAAAATCATTTTTCCAAATTGGTTTCTTTCAATAAAGAAAACGTATAAAACGTTAACAAAAACTGCAGGTGTGTGTCTGTCTGGTGGATTTTTGATTAAAACATGTTTGTTTTTCTTTCAATGGGTAGAAAATCAGACATTTACTCAAGTAAGAGAAATTATATTTCATAATAAAATTACTCAAGTAAAAGTAAAAACTACAGCGTCGTAAAAATACTCCTAAAAGTAATTATTTTCCCCAGGAAGTTACTCAAGTAAATGTAATTGAGTAAATGTAACTCTGTATGTTGTACAGAGTTAGCTAAACGCTAAGGAAGCTTAGCGTTTAGCGTTAAGCTTCCTCACCTGAGAAACACTTTTTATTATTTTTGTTGAGTTTGCACCAAAAATAAAACACCAATCCTGGCAGTATTTTATGGGTTGTTGTTGCTGGGTTCGAGCAACAAAGTGCCAACATAAAAGATGAAGATTAGCTGAGAAATCTACTGGAAGTTGCATCACGAGATGCTCAATATGTGTGACCTGTAACAGTGTCCTCTCAGGACAATGCAAGGAAATATCAGGGTGTTCACATCGCTTGTCCTCATTCAATGAGCTTAGAATTGTGCGTTTTACAGGGCAGCTTAAGTTTCCTGCAGGGTTTCATGTTGACTTCCTTTTTTTTTCTCTCTAGTGCTTCATGAGGAAGCAAGTGGCGATGGCCCTTTTATTATTTTATCACAAAAGATCTATTGTTGTTTGATAGTTATTTTTGCTTTTTATTATTAATGGTGTTTAAAATCTAAAAAAAAAATAAAAAAATACAGCCACAGCTTGGGTTTTTTTTTTTTCTGAGAATGCATCTATTTAGATGAAATCCAAATTCCCAAGATTACGCTCCTTTTCTTCAGTTTCAGAAGGACTTGACTCCTTTTCGTAAGCTGCCCCGCCTTAGTCATTATCTGCTGGGATCAGGTCATTCACTATGTTCTTGTGCATTGTTAGAAAAATGACAAAAAAAGGTGTTTAAACGCATAAACATGCCGTCAGAGTCCATTACTTACAGTAAACTGGAAGTGGAAGGAAGATGGAAACTTAAAAATAAAATGGAGCTTCGTGTAAAAATTAGGACTTTCTGTGACCAAATGAACGCCGTTTGTTTGGCAGTTTAAATCTGATTAGATGGTTTTAATAATAAAAAAAAAAAACAGATCATATTTTAGAACTTAGGAAAAAAATAAACCCACTATTTTTTAAAAACACATTAATGCACATTAAAGTCATACACTATAAAACACTTGAGCTGCATTTAGTTACTCTTTATGTCAAAATATAACTTATGTTTTATAAAATAAAATAAATTATTTCTTTTAGCTTAGAATATGTAGTTATTTTAATTTGACAATAAAAGATATGGGCTTGGTCAATTGGGTGAGGACAGTATTTCTGCATACTGTGAAACAATTATTTGGTTTAAGTTACAGTAATAAGCTATGACAGATCAACATTAGTGAACTATCAGAACTTGAGAAACAATGCTTAGACAACTTGTCTATTGCTGCTAATCAACTTGATGAAATTAAAATTTTAAGGTTGGCTCATAATTGAGAAAAAGCAAATTAATTTTCTAGTAAATTGGAAATTGGCTCTGAAGATTTAGAATGGACAACAAGCTAAAAAGAAAAGGAGAAGATTTAAATAATAAGGATTTTCTTACGCTTACTTTGATTCGTGCGGTAGAATCTCCGCCGGGCCAATCAGCAAACAGAAGAAGTTGTGAACGTTGCCGTCCATGCTTTGCGCCATTTAGAACTGTAGTCAGCCTGTAGTTTTAGGAGGAAGTGAACGAAGCCGTTCAAGTCCGTGTTAGCCAGCGCTTCCAAATATCCGCCATTTTGTTCGGCTAGGCCTTCTGTCCTGCTGTGTTTACCAAGCAGGCAACTTCCGGTTAGCTTCATACCGTCGAAATGACGCATAGCCACGGATAAGCGTTAGCGATTGGGTAAGATTTTCACCCCATTCAATGCCATATTTTACAACCGATATTGCCCGTCTGAATAATATCGGTGTTTAACTTCCACTCATTGGGGAAAGCTAGCGGGAGGTTTTATAACAATGTGCCAGGAGTTAGTCGTTCTCCTCCGGTATACCGAACCTGCAGCGCCCGGCCAGCTAACAGCTGGCGAGGGGAGCTGGCTGTTAACCCAGCGGGAGCAGGCATGTCCGAAAATGTCAGAGGAATATTGCAATTAGGAGGCATGTTGATGAACCGAGCAGATATTTTAGACTTACATTCTCGCCAAGTCACGTTGTGTCGCTCTTCACCGCCATTGTCGCTCTGACTGAACTCCTGGTTGGGACCCGCAATGAATTATGGGATATGGTGGGCCGTGAAGGTTACACCGGATCCCTCCTTCAAATCTGGGGAAAAGAAGGCCGCATGTGAAGGAGTCTTTGAATTCGGACAGGCCTTGTTGCCTCGCTATGACGTAATCGACCTACAAATCCGTCCGTCGAAGGATGCAGACCCGGTCTGAATGTGACACGGCTAATGTCTTTTCTGTAACGGCTGTAGGGTTTATTCCACGCATGCACGGGCGGATAGCAACAAAAACAATCGCGGATAGAATTGTTCTGTGTTGTGCTATTTATAAGCTGTTCAATTTACAATTCCTGATAATTAATATTTGTGTTACATGAGCAAATCGTTCACGGTAGACGGAAGCAGGTTACTGTTTTAAAAAGCTAGTCGGAGCTAGTGAGGTGGAAGCAAAAGATCAAATGCGCATGCGCTTTCGATGACGTTCTAAAAGCAAAGCGCCCTCTAGTGGCTTGTCATGACAACTACAGCTGATCCAAGGTGTCTTGGCTGTGCTTTTAAAAGGTGGATATTCCGAAAACAGTTTCCTGTCATGCCCTCTTGTAAACATAGCCTTAAAACTTTAACGACAATTGTTTCCTGGAAGAGAAACGAAATAAAACGGGTTGATTTCCACCAGGCTATAGACTAAGACAGTGACAGGATGTTTTTGAACAAATTAAAATGTAACTCTATCAGATAACGAATAGAGAAAACAAAGTTGTAAAACAATAAATGGATAGAAACATTTAGGAAAGATGGGGATCCACTATAAACGCCTCCTATCACAGGTTGTGCAAGCTGGTACATAAGTGCTAGCTAAACTTATCCAACTAGCATCCATCCCTCCCACTGCAGCTGTGACTGCCTCAGGCTGCAGGTTGGACCTCCTCTCCTCATCAGGTAAACATGATTGGCTCTCACCCGTCTTAAATCAAAGCTCAAAAGAATCCTGCACGTCTTTTGTGTTTACCTCCCTTATACATTAAAGAGATTTTAATCCCAGTCTCAGTGTGAAAGATGGGATTGCTGGGAGCCATAGGATTTTCTTTAACTTTGGTTTCTCTCACACAGGTAAATCTATGTTTAATCTGGATGTATTGTAATTTATTTCTGGAATTTAAATCACATCACATAATTATTTTTTGCTGTTTACAGATACATCATTGTAGTGCAGGAGGTAAGAAAATAAAAAAAAAGTAGTCTCACAATTTCAAGCCCAAAAATGGAATTAGAAAGATAAATATGTACAGGTAAAACAGTTGTTTTTGCATTATATGTGTTGTGGTTTATTAACTTTACTGCTTCATACTTCTGAATTTTCAGCATGTAAAATTTTATCAGCAAATTCAACAACTGCCTCTTCCATTTTTGTAAAATGGGAGAGTTATCCAGGAGCAACAAGCTATATGTTGGACACCAGAAGGAGAAACTCGACGGATACGGCGCCGATTGTCCTTGTATCAGGGGCGCAGATAACTGAGAGGAACATCGTGGGTCTCAGTCCTGGAACTGACTACAATGTGACTCTTAAAGTGATAAATTTTTTAAGTGTGAGCTGTGTGACGTCAGTGTTGGTACTCACAGGTAAATCCAACAGGGAATATTTTCATTTTTGCTTGATATCTCACATATTAAACAGATAAATAAAATACTAGGCTTTTAGATTAGAAAGTGTTAATATTCTCTTTTAAATTAAACACTTCGGTGCATATAAAGTTTTCTTTTCTCTATCTTTCACTCACAGTACCTGATACATCTCAAATTTTAGAAGGCTGGTCACAGTCAAGTACCTCCGTTACTGTAAAATGGATGACAGTACCATCTGCGCAGCACTACATCCTGCAGGTGTTCTCCCAGGCTACAGGGAATACGCTAAACTTCACCTTCACCAACACCACAGCCGTGGTGACAAACCTGCAGCCCACCACCAACTACGACTGCTACGTCTACACGGCTAACCAGGCAGGCTTGGGAAACAGAAGCAATGTCAGGACCATCACAACGTGTGAGTTTGAGAAAATCTGACGAGAAACATAATCTGTTTTACTGAAGACAAGTTGTTAGCTTTTGAATAAAGAGATCTTTATTTGTGTCCAAGAAGATAAGAGGCAACAAAACCCTGATCACCATGGAGCTAATGTCTGTTTCTATGCATTTATATTTGGTTTCTTTTTTAATTTAGTTTGGTTTCAATGCGGGTGCTGTGCTTAAAGAGTTTTCTGCTTTGAGTATTTCTAATGTTTTGGTTGGAAAAAATCCTCCTAGCTAACATGTAGAAGGTGTTATCAAAAGTAGAACAAGATTAAAATAATCTTAAACTGAATAATCCTAATTATGGATGCCCAGAGTCTTTAATTCTGATCATAGTTATTTCTGATTAGGCATTTTGTGATACCAAGTCCTACGTACAACATCTAATTCCTTAAATCTGTACTATATATGGACATGCTTCAAATATCAATAGTTTTAAAGTGCAGTAAAAAAAATAAAATAACTACATTTTGATCATATTACATGGTCTGGTATAGCACAAAGATGGCGTCCAACTTGACCAAGTCACCAATGACGCAGGACTATCGGTTTTCCTTCCCACCAACGTTATTCTTGTTCCAATTGGAATTTGTTTGGTTCAACTCTGGAGTTATGAAAGTTACAAAAGCTGCTAAAATATTCTGAAAACCCATAATCTAAAACCAGCATAACTTTATTATTTGTTTCTAAAGATAAAGCTGACTCAAATTTCACTACACAGCAGATTCGGCAGGACATTTACTTTCAGATGTACGACAGCTTTTGCTGTGCTCCACCTGATTTTTAAAATATTATTTTAATAAGTCACTTTAAATGTCGTGACTAACACTCCTAAACTCTAATTTCTAATATAAGTAAATAATGTATCGTAGTCGAATAATAAATGAGAATCTATGCGATCTGTTATGTCTTTTAGTGGTGCAGCCTCCTGTTGGAGTTGAAACAGCACAAGCCAGTGCGGAAACGGTGAGAGTTAAGTGGACGCCGGTGGTAAACGTCCTGATGTACCAGGTCGCCATTCGGAACCTGGATGAACCCAACACGAGGCCTTCCGTGTACAATGTCACAAACACCAACCTGGACATCAACGGCATCCGCCCATGCTCCAACTATCTGATATCCGTGTCCTCGTTCAGCAAGTTCCTGGTGCTGAGCGAGGCCACAAACCACAACTACAGCACCAACAGTGAGTTTCCAGAGCCAAATCTGTATCAGTAACTTCTGGATAAAGATCTAGGTCAGCTATTCTCTCTCAGGCCAGCCTTTCAGATGATCCTCAGGGTTAAAAGGACTCAGATTCTCCAGCATCTTATCTTGTTATTGAGGGTGTCATATAAAACATTCCCTGAGAGGAATTAATCCAAAGGCGATTTTTTTTTTTAATCTTCTCATATAAAAGAAGGCCAAAGATTATCTAGTCAGTAATTCTGACTTGTTTCTGAACTTTTCAGACTGCAAAAATACAAGATCTTGCCAAGTATTTTTGTCTAGTTTCTATTGCAAATATCTTAGTACACTGAAAATAAGACAAAACTATCTTACAAGGAACATTTAAACACAACATGGGAGCTGTTTTAAGTCAATAATTCCTTAATATTGATGAAAACGTTCAGCTGACAGAATAACTTATAAAACGTCTTGTCATAAAGTGGAACTGGGACTTTTTCATCAATACTAACTAAGCAATTATTTACTTGAAAAAGCTCCAATATCTTACTGAAACCGTGCAATTGGACCTTATTTCTAGTGTACTAAGATATTTATATGCACTAGAAACTAAACAGAAATTCAAAGTAAGGTTTTTTGTTTTTGCAGCTCAAAAATGCCTTTTTTTTCCAGCAGCCTGATGACCAAAAGCCTCTCAAATACGCAGAAAATAGGGATTAATTTAAACTTACAAGGAAGAAAAACATGTAATCATTTCCCACAGTAATAATTTATTGTTAGGTGTAATGGTGGGAAACACAAAATTTGACCAAGTATTTTTGATGTAGGTTCTATTGCAAATATCTTAATACAATTGAAATAAGACAAAACTAACTGACAAGTAGCTTTTCAGTAGGAGCTTGTTTTAGTTCGGTAATTCCTTAATATTGGTGAAAAAGTTCTGGTTCCATTGAGAGACTATTTTACTTGTTATAAGTGAAATAATCTGCCAGTCCTTTTATAAAATCAATATTAAGAAATTATTTACCGGAAACAAGCTCCTACTTCTTGCTGAAAAGTTACTTGTAGTTTGGTTTTGTCTTATTTCAACGGTACTGAGATATTTGCAGTAGAAACTAGACCAGTAATATTTGGTCAAATTTTACACTTTTGTAGTAAAGGAGGTTTTCTCATGTGAAAAATACCCCAAATAAATCAAATTCCTTATATCCAACCTTTCACAGAGTTGGCACCAGTGTCGTCTGTATCGGTGGATTACTCCTGCACCACAAACTCCGCCGTAGCTTCTTGGTCGCCTGTCTTTGGAGCCAACTCCTACATTGCCACGGCGGTGGACGAAAACGGATCAGAGATGCAATGCACGAGCCAGAGCACCAGCTGCACCATCGGCGGACTGAAATGTGGCCAACAGTACAAGCTGCACGTCATACCCGTGTCAAACAACTGCAAGAACCGAGTCAACGCCACTTCAGCTTCGTTTCAGACCGGTGAGCCACAAAAACAGCAAAGAAAAACACACAAAGTACATCCAAGTCTCATACTGGGCCTCATAAACATGCATTTGTTTTACATAAACGCCTTATTCTACAGGTATTCGGCTAGCATAGCATGCCCCCAACACACTACACTGCAAAATCACCAAATAAATAACCCCAAATATTTGTGGACTAGTTTCTAGTACAAATGTATTGGTACACTTGGACTAACATTAACATTTCAGCAAGATATAAAAGCTTGTCTTAAATCAACATTTCATTAATATTGATGAAAAAGCACCAGTTCTACTGGGATATTATTTTACTTACAACATGTAAGGAATGTCTTAAATGAAATAATCTGCCAGTTTTAGAATTATTGACTCATTTACTTAAAACAAGCTCCTACATCTTACTCAAAAATTGCGTTTAAGTTAGTTTTGTCTTATTTCAAGTGTACTAACATATTTTCTCTAGAAACTAAACTAAAATGCTTAAGATTTTGTGTTTTTGCAGTGTAAGCATTCCAACTGTTCTCCAAAGTCGGCAGAAAATCACATTTTCTCCCCTAAAGCTTAAATTCTAACATGGAAAGTCTTTTGGCGTTTACCTCAAAATCCAATATGGCTGCCATGTATATGAGGTAGCACAAACAGATCATTCTTAATTGATTATTTTACTTATAGTAGTATTTTTTTTGCTCACCAACCCCAAATTTCACAAACAAAATTTAAAATTATTCTGTGGTTCATGATCTGACTTCTGAGCGAAAAGGTAACTCAGAAAAATAATGGGCAGCTGATCTGGAAACAAACAGCATTAGCATCTAGCCAGGAACCTTTGTTTGCAATCCCACAGACAACATTACAAAATATGTGAAGAAACATTGGCTTTCTTACTGGTTTTTCCCCCATTTTTATTTCACTATTCATTAATTGTTACATCTGTTTGGCATTAATGCAGCCTCATATGTAGTGATTTTAGCCAGTAAGGCAGTTGGACGGTTCCTTCTGTCTTTTTATTGACAGACACATTTTAATTTCCAGACTGCTATGCTAGCTTGAGGACCAAGCTAGCATAGCTTGGTCCTATGCTAGCTTAGGACCAAGCTATCATAGGACCTTGGTCCTAAGCTAGCATAGGACCAAGCTAGCATAGTCCTCAAGCTATGCTAGCTTGAGGACCAAGCTAGCATAGCAAGTGCCTCAAGCTAGCATAGCCAATATGAACATGGCAAATAACGTTTATTTTAATCTATATTTTATAATAATGATTAAAAAAATAGACCAGATTGTATGATTTAAATATATACATAATTTAAAAATGTATTGTATAATTTTTTTTCCCCTCCAACCTTCTGAGGCCCCCTTACCGCCCTCTAGTGGCCCTTACTTTGAAAAACACTGTGCTATAAGAAGAAACTGTTACAGTAGGCCCAAAAAATAAAATTACAAAAATTGTAGTTACCATAAAATAGATATTTTTTGCGCTACACTTTGTGTTCTTGCCATTGACAGAAATTGAAATATTATTTATTATATATTTCTGAATTAGTTTTCTTTCATTTTCTCTCTCTATTTATTCTTTTCTTTTGTTTGTTTGTTTTTGTGTTTTTTTTTAGCATTGGCTTGTACATGGAAAGATTAAAATGACCAAAATAAACAAGTAAAATGTTGACTAATTGATAGATAAAAAAGGAAAAATGGTAATAAATCACAAAATCAGAGTCATCGTTGCTCAGGCTGATTTTTTTTTTTTCTCTAGATTTTATAACCTAAAAACAGGTGAAATCTCTGAACTTTTACATTTTTCTACAGAAATCCTGAGTGCCAGAAAAAAATAACTCTCTCAGAAACAGAATAAGATGTCCAATAATCATTCTGATTTAAAGGTCTGGCAACCTGCCTGCTTGTGTACAACAAAGTGAAATGTCATCTGACATCTGACCCCCATCTAATCCATTTCTTGTTAAGTATGTGGGTCTGAACTGACACCGGCAGCAGAGAACTGTAACCTCATCCATAAGAATTAATTGGGTAATTATATAGCAATAAAAAGATGTAACCTAACCGCCGAGCGCCGGTGAAATGAATGGGGATGTTCTATCAAATTCTTCAATGGTGAGAGTTTTTACTGCTCCACCCAGAAGTCCCTTTTTGTTAAATGCTTTCATCTCGTATGTCGCTCCATTCTTCTGAACATTCTGGCTCACACTCGCTGTCCTGCCTCACTCACGCAGGTCACGCATGACGCCGATTATCTTTTCAGTCTGCTCGATAAACAGTAAAATAAATAAAGACTTCACTGTAAAACATTTGAGGCACATTTAGTTGTGTCTGCTAACTTCTGCTCTTCTTGAATGGGTGAGTTTGTGAGAGGAAGCTGTGTTAACTTTTTATTAATTCAAACAAGGGTTTTTAAGTTGGTGCTTATTATTTCCCAGAATGCTATAGGGGCATGTTTTTGTATCCTGTGTTGCAACGTGAACGTGTTATTAAATATGAATCTAATGCAACTGTTAGTTTGCACCGTTAGAGGACGACATTCGTCACGGTCAAACTATTTTTTTAGCAGAATTCATTGTGTTGCTAAGTAGAAAGTATTAAGAAAAACACAAAATCAATATTTAGGAATTATTTATTTAAAACAAGCTCCTGTATGTTGCGTACAAGATGCTTGTAAGTTAGTTTTGTTTCATTTCAAGTGTACTAAGATATTTGCACTAGAAACTACACAAAAATACTTGGTAAGGTTTTGTGTTTTTGCATTGAAGTTTAATTAAATAACAAAAAGAACATTTTTTTTTTCATGTAATGTGACTCTCAATTTCAAGCTAAACGACTTTCAAATGTTTCACAGTGCTGCGTCACTAAATCCGGTGATTAAAACACATCTTCATAAACTTTAATAAAAACATAAATTAAAATATTTTTCTCTCAATTATAAGACGTAAGATTTGAAACGTTAAATCCCTTAAAATGAGTCTCATTACTTTGGGGAATACTTGTTTACAGGTTTCATCTTTCAAATCCTGTTTGCCGTCCAGGTTCACGTCCATGTTTGAATCATCTTTTTAAAAAAAATGGGTCTCCCATTCAGCTTCACTCAATATCACATTGTTTTGTGTTCTTTCTCTTCATAATAGACTTGTGCTTTTATAAAACCTGAATGCAGGGAAACGCAGCTATCTGTATCAGGGCGTTTTAACCTAAAAAGAGATGTGAGACATTTCCCTTTTGATTGTGACATTTAATCATAATTACTGGTATTTTTAACTCTTCTGTCATACATTAACCACCTATTCTTCTTTTGGTAACCTTACGTGAGTGTATATATATATTAAGTTATATAAAACGATGTGGTTACGAGCTTTAAATTACTAATTTTATATCTCTTTCTGTCTAGTTCCCTGCCCTCCTGGCAACCCGATGTTGTTGCGAGAATGTAGCAGCAACGTCATTATCTTCTCATGGAATCACACAAGCGGCATAGATTTCTACACGGCCCGGGCAGAAGACTCAAAGGTAAAAAAAAAAATTTTTATTTTATTCGGTGTCTGATTTGGGGGTTTATTCTTTAAAAAAAGAAAGAAAAAAGTTTGGTCCGGTGGGAACGGCAGTACGGTGGCAAATCTTCCTAGCTAACTTTGTTAGCCAGAAGCTAACGGCCGGTGGAACGTCTTCTTCTTCTTCTTCTTCTTCTTCTTCTTCTTCTTCTTCTTCTTCTTCTTCTTCTTCTTTTCTTTCTGATTGTTGTTGGCGGTTAGCAAGAAACGTTAAGTGTGCGCCAGTGTAACTTCCTCTTGCAGTCCAGTATTTATGGCTTTTAAGTTAATCAGTGACTCCTACAGGAGAAAAAGGCATCAGGTTTATTTATTACAAATTAAACAGGTACAAGTAATTTGAATATTGTGAATATTTTTCGCCATCGATTTCAGAAAGTGAAGTATTTCAATCTTGTTTCTTGTAAATTTGACGATATTAACTGACATATAATAAAAACCATAAATTCACCATCTCAACAAAATCTGAATTTTTTTTGAAAAGTGAAATATTGGAATCTCATGGTGTCACACCTAATCAAACAAGTCAGAACTACATTTTTTTTGAAGATATTCGTGTACATTTAAATAATTGAGTCATAGTTATCACAATTTTTTGTAGGCCACTGAAAAAAATAATTTTTTTCTCAGAATCCTGAAAAAAGTAAAATAAAAAAATTAGGAAAAAAAGTCAGAATTCTGAAAAAAAAGAAAAACTAAATTCTTTTTTTCCTGTGGCGCTAGTCCTCTTCTGTATGAAACGGAGTACGATCAACTTCAATCAATTTTTTAAAAATATATTAGCAACGTTGGCTGTTTCCAACTGCCTATGTCTAATTTACTTGCATATTTTATGAATGAGCTAAAGAGCTTGTTGCTTTGCATGCCTTACATAAATAAATAGAAATTTCTCTTGTAATTGAAATTCATAAACGCTACAAATTGGGTTTAGTTGCACTAAATCATGACTGTATTTATGTGCATAGTGGGGGTCATTTAAAAAACATTTAAAATGCTTCTTTAAAAAACATGAAAACTATTTTGTTGTAGTTAATTGACAGTAACAGCAGAGGGAGCCTCTGGTTGTAGTCTAGAGTGGCTCAAACACAAAGTTGTTTACTTATTAATGCATAAAAGACATATCAATAAAAAGTTTTCCATGTAAAAATTATGATTTAATTCTTTGGTGGAGCATGAATACACCTCGTTCCCATTACTTCTGTCTCCAGGGAGAGGTCCTGAACTGCCTGACCGAAGACAACTCATGCTACTTCACACAAACGACGTGTGGTCGACGGTATCGCTTCACCGTATTCTCCGTCACAAAGGGCTGCATGAGTGGGGTTAGCGCGGCTGTTCACGTCCAAACAGGTAAAAAATACTTAAATTTGCAAAAACGTGGACAGAAACACACAGTTGTGTGTCTTTATCTTCCATTCTGAATGCTTTTATGGGTGGGATTTTGCATGTGTGACATCACGCTGCAACGTATCTACACTCCGTTTAAGGATTGACCAGTTACTAAATTGGTTGACGTTTATTTCAACAATCAATTAATCATAATTAATCCGATCCTATTTTAAATGTGAAGAGATAGCCTGTAATGCATTGTTTTTTCTCCAGCGCCATGCATGCCCCAGAATTTGCTGACTTCGGCCAGCTGCAGCAGCAACGTTCTGGTCAGCAAGTGGGACCACGCCGAGGGCGCCTTGCGCTACAACGTTGAGGCTCAGGGAAACGTCCGAAACAGCAGCTACAACTGCAGCTCACAGTCCAACAGCTGCGCCATGGAGGACGTCCTCTGTGGAGATCAGCTGACCATGACCATCACGGCGTACGACGACGAATGCGCCAGTGCTGCAAGTCTGGGTTCTCCTGCTGAGACAGGTGAGGTGAAAACTTGTTTTACACACCAATTTTTAGGGGAAAAGTGTAAAAGTAACAGAGACTGGATGTAACTTGCTGCCTCTCGTTCAGTCCCATGCGTCCCCCAGAACGTGTTGGCTACGAAGGAATGCGGGTCCAACTCCATCAGGGTGTCGTGGAAGATGAACAGTGGAACGGCTTTCTACATAGCTTTTGCAAGGTCCAGTGACAATGTGATCAGCAGCTGCAACTCCATTGCTCCATCCTGCACCATCGCCGGCTTGAAGTGCAGCAGCAACTACACCGTCTACGTCATTGCCTCGAACTTTATCTGCAACAGCTCAGAGAGCGAGAGGGTCACCTTACAGACAGGTACTGTAACAGAGGAGCTGAGCAACGGCAGGCTGGTGCGCAGTTTCTAAAAATAAAAGAGAAAGGGATGCAGTGCTTTGGTATTAATCGTCAACACTATGACAACCAGAAAACGAGGTGCCAGGATGTCACAGAAGAGTATAAAGGCCACTGGAAAAAAAAGAATCGACCTTTTTTCTCTGAATTCTGACTTCGATCTCAGGATTCTGACTGGAAGCTCAGAATTCTGAATTCTTTGAAGTCCGAATTCTGAGAAAAAAATTTTTTTTTTGAGTCTTGAGGAAAAATAAATAAATTTTGAGGAAAAAAAGTTTAGATTTTGAGCTCTGAGTTTAAAGTCCGAATTCTGAGTTTGAAGTCTGAATTCTGAGAAAAAATTTAGAATTTTGAGAAAAGTCTGAATTTTGAGTTTAAAGACAGAATTCTGAGGAAAAAAAGTCAAAATTCTTCTTTTTTTTTTTCCCAGTGGCCCTAATCGTCTTCTGCATTTTATGAGAGGCAAATGTTTATCGGTGTTGAGTCCTGATACACTCGAGCATTATTTTTGCTCTGTCAGTTAGTGGAGTTGTGTGTCAGTCGGTTGTTACGGCAACGGGCCTGTGTGTAGCTTAAAGCCGACACAGAGAGAGAGGAAAAAGGGGAATCAGGAGTGGTTTTGAGTTGTTCCTCTCCGTTTATTCTGTGCCGTTTTCCCATTTGCTGTGTCCTAAAAGTGATTTCTGCTTGAACGTTTGAAAAGTAAAGTTTTGAATCTGACGTCCGTTCCAGCCGCCTGCGCTCCAGACAACGTCGCCACCGCCCTGGACTGCGCCTCCAACGTGGCTCTGATTTCCTGGCGGTGGAGCTCGCCCAGAAACTCCTTCACTGCCACCGTCACTGATGAAGTTTATGGATCACTCAGCTGCAGCTCCAACACAACCAGCTGTAAAGTTCCCAACCTGAGATGCGGCCGCCTCTACAGCGTCTCCGTGTTTCACAACGACGATACCAGCTGCTCCAGCGTCCCGTCGCAGCCCGTCCAGATGGAGTCTGGTAGGAGCAACGTCAGCTACGGAACAACATCAGCTACAAACATGAAGCTGTGACCAAATACAACAAACAGCATTTGAAAAGTGGAGACTTATGTTACAGAACAAATACATCGTGATCTCTTTTGTATGGAGGAAGATTCTGACTTTAATCTCAGAATTCTGACTTTATTTTCAAAATTCTTAGGTTTTTCTCAAAATTTTAAGTTTAACTTCTGAATTCTGACTTTAATTTCAAAATTCTAACTTTAATTTGAAATTCTGAAGTTTTTCTCAAAATTTTAAGTTTAACTTCTGAATTCTGACTTTGATCTAAAAATTCTGATTTTATTTCTTAGTATTCTGACTGATCTCAGAATTCTGACTTTAATTTCAAAATTCAAAATGTTTCTCTGAATTTTAGCTTAAATCTCAGAATTCTGACTTTAATCTTTGGAGATTAAGGTCCTGGTTCTACTGGCAGATTATTTCATTTATAAAATGAGATTAATGTCTAATTTAAGTGAAATTTTTTGCCAATGGAAGGAGTGTTTAAGGAGTTATTGACTCAAAACAAGCTCCTACATGTTGGTGAAAAGATACTTTTTGTAAGTTACTTTTGTCTTATTTCAAGTGAACTAAGATATTTGCAATAGACCAAAAATACTTGATAACATTTTGAGTTTTTGCAATGCGGTCTTATTTTAATCCCTCAGGATCCATACTTAAACTCATTCCTCGTCGCTCTTCTCATTTCTGCGCAGTTCCTTGCGGTCCGTCTAACGTCCAGGTGAACGTGAACTGTGCCTCCGGTGCCGTGAACATCAGCTGGGACGCGCAGAGAAAAGCAGAGGGCTACATCGCCGTAATCTCAGACGCAAACAAGACGACGACTCAGTACAACACCACACAACCCAGACTGCTGATTGGCTCGCAGGACTGCGGGCAGCAGTACACAGTGAAGGTGATGTCCTACAACCAGAGCTGTGTCAGCTTTTCCTCACAAACACACTTCAAAGAAAGTGAGTAAAGCCCTAATTTGGTGCCATATGTGTAAACGAATGCCGGATTGGTGGGCCAGATTGGGGTTAAACCCAGGTTTTACTTCCACAGCGCCGTGCGTGCCCACTAACGTGTTGGCAAGCAGAAGCTGTGGGCAGAAGTTTGTGGATGTGGCGTGGCAGTCGAGCCGCGGAGCCCAGAACTACACCGTGACGGCGGTGGACGGGCAAGGCGGCCGTTTGACGTGCGTCTCCACGGCGACATCATGCCGGCTGGATGGCGTAAAGTGCAGCCTTGTTTACAATGTCAGCGTGGTCGCCATGGACGACTTGTGCAGCAGCATGAGGAGCACACCGGTGAAGCTAGCCATAGGTGTGTATTTGTAGAGATCAGATTATGTGAATTTACCTTTTTCTAAGCCAGTGGTGTCCAAAGTGTGGCCCGCGGGCTGTTTGTGGTCCTTAGACTTGTTTTGTGCGGCCCCCCAACTGACATTCAAGAATGATTGATTATTTATTTCAAGAATGATTATTTTTAATCAGGGCACAGCTATGACTGACATAATATTCTTACAATGGAAAATGTAAAGCAGAACTCAACAACAAAGCTTTTATAATAAGTCAAACAGCATTTATCCAGAAACTTTTACTAAAAAGTCAGCTTTGCTGGACCCAAATCTGCTTATTTTAAGTCAATACTTCCTTTCTATTGATGGAAAAAGTACTTGATCCATTGGAACTTTTTTAACAATATTTAGGAGTTATTGACTTAAAACAAGCTCCTAATTCTTGCTGAAAAATTACTTGTAAATTAGTCAAGTGAACTAAGATAATTGCATTACAAAAATAGACCAAAGCTTCTATAATGGCCGAATAAAACGCACACCACACTTTTCAGATTTATATTTGCCGCAAACTAATTAACATTAATTGCTGTAACCTTTTTCCCTGCAGAGCCTTGCCCTCCGTCTCGGCTCACCGCCTCCATTAACTGCTCCGATAACTCTGCCACGTTAAGCTGGGACAGCAGCCCCAACGCCGCGTCCTACACTGGGAAGGCGAGCAGCTCGGACGGACACACGGTGACCTGTGACCCTGGGCTGACGCTGGGATGCCAGCTGAAGGGCCTGCAGTGTGGCAAACAGTACAGCTTCACCGTGTCGGCGTCAGACGGTGACTGTCGAACTGTAGACAGCCAACCAGTCAATCTCACAACTGGTGAGAAACACAAAAATCTTTTTCATTTCTACTTATTAGTTTTAACTTTTTAATTTTCTAATGAATTTTTCTTGGTGTCTCCTGTTTACTCTACCTAGAAGTTAGCCTGTCGAAATAAGCAATTAATGAATTAATCGCAGTATAAATAAAAATTAGCCCGCTAGTTTCTATTCTGATACATTTTTTTTGAAGGGCAATTTTGTTTACAGAAACTTAATAATTAATTTTTTTGTTTTGTTATTTGGATATTTAAAATCTCTTCCAGTTCCAGTGTTAAATGTTCATTAGAATTTAAAGTTTATTAGTCTCTGGTGACGTGTTCTTGCATTATTACGACTATTTTACTTTAAAATGGTCTCAAAACAACAATATTATCATTTATCACAATAACTTCTGGCACAATTTATCGTCCACCAACATTTGTTACTGTGACAGGCCAATTCATAATACTGAACAGTAAACTGATCGACAAGCAGAGGGTGCCACTAACTGCACAAATAAAAACTATTATTCCCACGTCTTGCTCAGCTCCGTGTGCTGTTCAGGGCGTAACCACCCAGCTGAACTGCAGCACCAACGCTCTGAGCATCAGCTGGACGCCTGGATCCCTCCCGGTCAACTACAGCACCAGCGCCGTGTCTGCCAGCGGCTCCGTGCTCCGCTGCTTCACGGACGACTACAGATGCACTTTAGCCGGCTTGCAGTGCGGTCATCGCTACACCGTGAGCGTGAAGGCCGTCAGCGGCACATGTGAAGGCCGGAGCAGCGTCCCGCAGATTGTGAATGCAGGTACGCTCACCAATCAGAACCGTTCCCGCCCAATACAAAGTTACAACAACTCTGAACCCGAAGTGATCCGCGCCATCTTAGCATAGCGGACCCACGGCTAACGAGACCAACAAAAAGAAAATATGTGGACAGTCTTGACAAATGTTAAAAAAAAGATACATGAGCAAAATGGCTGCTGTCAGGATCGACCCATAGGAGTCGGAGAAGGAAAATATGTCAGACGATGTGGACAAGCTGCCTCTGATCTCATACTACGACACGGTTAGCTAGCTAGTGAAGAGGAAGAGTGAGGAGCTTCACGGCCTGAAGTCCATGGACTCATAAAATCAATGTGTAAACGAATAACAAGGTTCTGGTGACTGGCAAACTGAGTACATCTAGTAAGAAACATGTAGGCTACATGTCCACCTTAGCCAGCAGATAAAGCTACGTTAGTTAAGCTAATTTTGCTAGCTCAGCAGTAAGTAGTACAGTAAATATCACTGATGTTTATCTTAGTATTACACAGATTGGGTAGAGTACTCTAGTAGTTGCAATGTACTTATTTTGTTTGTAAGTTGGATAGGAATGAGGCAAGAGCCAGTTCTAAGCTTGTGGATTGTTTATTGTTGTCATAGCAACTCCATAGCAACCGCCTCCCAAGATGGCTGTCAGTTACAAAGTTGGCAGAAGTGTGACATCACGAGAACTATGAATCCATAGCATACATAGTTCTCCCATGGTTCACATGTTGGTCTCGAAGCCATGGGCTCGCTAGGCGTTGTGCTCCGCTTGCCTACCAAGATGGCGCGGATCTCTTCCGGTTCAGACCTGTAGGAACGTGTATAATCTGACTCACGCTTCTGGTTGATGTCTCCTTCTTTTTAGTCCCGTGTGTCCCAGTGAACGTCCAGGGCAACGTGGAGTGCTCCACCAACACCCTGCAGGCGTCCTGGGCTGCGGCTGCCGGAGCTACAAACTACGCCACCACCCTGACCGGACCGGGAGGCGTCTCCACTTCCTGTCTGACCGCCAACCAAACCTGCTCTTTCCCCAGCCTGCGATGCGCTCAGACTTATAATTTCAGCGTGGTGGCCATCAACGACAGGTGTAACAGCACAAAGAGCAGCACTGTCTCTGCAAAAACTGGTAAACGATTACATTTAGTACTGGGGAGTTACTTTTATACGTATCACTTTACTATACTTTATAATATTTTCCATGATTATTAATGATAATTACCCCCTGCTCCATCAGTCATCATTTGTTTTCTTCCACACCAACTACAAGAGCTGTAGCTCAGTTGCATACAGATATATTGTCTTCCCAAATGTTTTTAAATCCACAACATTACTAATGTATGGAAGCCCATTTCTGCCATACTGATGGAAAAAAAACCAAACTTGTCTCTCACAATTATGACTAGGCTATCTCATATGAGACAAGTTTGTTTTTTTTTTCCATCAGAGTGGCGGAAATGGGCTTTCGTACAAATAGAATACATTTGTACTTCATTTGTAGATTAAATATAAATGTGTTTGAATTTCATACATTTCCATTTGTATGGAATGCATTCCATACAATACAGTTGTATGGAATGCATTCCATACAACACATTTGTATGGAATGCATTCCATACAACACATTTGTATGGAATGCATTTGTATTCCATTTGAGAAATTGAGAAAATCATAATTTCTCAAATGTAATAGAGAAATTGGAATTTCTCAATTACATTTCTCTCATAATTATGACTAAGCTTTATGATAGGTATGACATTGTTATTATCTCATACTTATGAATAATAACCTCATACTTACGAGATAGCTTAGTCATAATTATAAGAGACTTATTTCTATGTTTATTTTATTTTTTCCATCTGGCAGAAATGGCCTTCCATCCATACAAATGAAATATATTTAATTTTAACTGACAAACTCATATATGACATAAATAACTTATGAATTTATAAGCTTTGCAAATAGGTGATTACGCTGATTTATTTTAGTGTCAGGCTTTAAAATATATATTTTTTAAAAGAGACAAAATAGTTACTTTGTTAACCTCTTTTCCTTTTTTTTTATGTTTTCAATGCAGTTCATGCCACTTGAATTAAAAAGATGATGATTATTCATGTGGAAACACGGTTTTAATTTTATTCACCATATCTTTGTTTACTTGCATGCATCCCCAGCTCCATGCGACCCTGCGAACGTCGCCGCGTCTCTGAACTGCCTCTCTGAGGCGGCCACGGTGACGTGGAGCGCCAGCGCCGGAGCGAACATTTACACGGTCGTGGCTCAGGCCGGCGGACTCGTGGACTCCTGCAACTCGACCGGGACCTCATGTGAGCTGAGCAAGCTGCAGTGTGGAGAGAATTACACCGTCACCGTGCTGGCCGGGGACGCCAAGTGCAGCAGCTCCGTTCTGGCCAAGACCAACATAGTAACAGGTGAGAGCACTGCAAAAACACAAAGTCTTACCAAGTCATTTTGGGACCGTTTCTGGTTTAAATATCTTAGCACACGTAAAATAAGACAAAACTAACTTACAAGGACCTTTTCAGAAAGCTGCAGTAGCTTGTTTCAAGTAAATATGTCCTTAATATTCATGAAAAAGTTCTTACTCCATTATAAAAATACATTTTTGTCATGTTATAAGTGAAATAACTAGAACTTTTTCAACAATGTTAAAGAATTTTTTGCTTAAAATAAGTTCTTACTGAAAAGTTACTTATAAATCAGTTTTGTGTTATTTCAAGTCTAATAAGATATTTGCACTAGAAATTGGGCCAAAATTATCTGATAATATTTTCTTTTTTCACTGAATATTGTAAATTTAAGCTCTTGGGATTTTCCCAAACAATTTTAAACCAAATTTTAAATTCATCCATGTGAAATATATTTAATCTTTATTGTATTGTAATGTAAATTAAAAGCCCTCTTTTAAACGGTTATTGGTTTTTAAAAAAGATAATCAAAATACAAACTGAATATTTCTCCAAATTAAAGTCTATAATAGAAAATACTCTGCAATTAATAAGAGTAGGAATTTTGACCCATTTTTCCAAAAATGTACATAATGTGCATGGTTATATATTATTTGTTATTGTTACAATAAAATTGTTTATTAAAATATATATATATATATATTATTTATTTACCAAATAAATAAAGCCATCAATATTATTAGAATCTAAATAAGGGGCAGCCTAAAAATGATTGATTAAAATTTCAATATTTATTTATAAATTCATTTAACTACCTAATTCACAGTGGCTGTGCTCCAGTGCATTAAAAATAATTTAAAATGAAACAAAAACTCATCAGATTCACCCAAACATTTGATTGAATCCCTTTGACTCCATCAGTTTTAGCACCTTAGATTTCAAACATGAAATTTCATATATATTAAGTTATATTGTTGTACATAAATTGTCTTAATATTAAAAAATGTTTTTTTTTTTATTTAAGAAAGGTAAAGAAAAAGGGTAAAACTGAATGTTAAAGGGAGAGAAAGTGTCTCAGACTCAGCCTACTTAGCCATCTATGAACTTTCTAGCGTTTAATTTAAACATCTACGTCGTTCAGACGTCTCTCTAAATAACACGACTCACGTTCTGTGTTTTTTTTTCCATGTAGCTCCCTGCACTCCAGTGATCAAGAATTACTCTAATTACTGCATCACTAGCCACACTTTGGTTTCGTGGGTTGAGGATAAGGACGCCGTTAGCGTAGCGGTCAATGCTACGTCCGACCGGGGTCACTCGCTGTCCTGCAGCTCTTCCACCAACAGCAGCTGCATTCTGGGTAACCTGCTGTGTGGACACACCTACACGGTCCAGGCTGTCGCTACTGGAGTCCAGTGCACCAGCAAACCCAGCTCTGCTTTCCAGATTACCACAGGTTTGAGCAACATAAAACAATACATTAACTCATATGGAGCTAAATTAGGCTCAAAAGAGTCACAATGTGCACAAGATTTGTATCTATCAATCAAGTTTAATTGTGTAGCACACTTCTGCAACAAGGCAGATAAAATGGGCTTTATGCCATTTTTTTCTTAAAATTGACTTTTATCTCTGAGTTTTGACTTTTATCTTACATAATTATGACAGGTTTCTGAGAAATTAGACTTTCATGCAGAATTTTTACTTTTTCTACCAGAATTCTGATCATTTTCACAGACTTTTGACTTTTCTCTCAGAATTTTTACTTTTTCTATCTGAATTCTGATCATTTTCACAGACTTTTGACTTTTCTCTCAGAATTTTTACTTTTTCTATCTGAATTCTGATCATTTTCACAGACTTTTGACTTTTCTCTCAGAATTTTTACTTTTTCTATCTGAATTCTGATCATTTTCACAGACTTTTGACTTTTCTTTCAGAATTTTGACTTTTTTGTCAGAATTTTGATTTTTCTTTTCCCCAGAATTTTGACTTTTTATCATCATTTTGAATATTCTCAGAATTTAAATTTTTTTATCTCAGAATTTAGACTTTTTTCTGAGAATTTTGACTTTTTTCATAAAATTCTAACTTTAATAGTTGAGATCAAAAGTAAGAATTCAGAGGAAAAAGGCGTAAATTCTGATAAAAGTCAGAATTCTTAATTTTTCCCTAATCGCCCTCCGTAGGTTAAGGCTCAAAAGTTCAAGCTTTTCTTCTGCCTT
The DNA here is from genome assembly GCA_903067095.1 of Girardinus metallicus. Lineage (NCBI taxonomy): Eukaryota > Metazoa > Chordata > Actinopteri > Cyprinodontiformes > Poeciliidae > Girardinus > Girardinus metallicus. The sequence continues at coordinate 34,880 of CAEGAE010096552.1, forward strand.
GAACGCATCATCTAAGAAAGTCTCAGAAGCTGGACGCACAGGCCAGCTGGCCGTGTTAACCGGTCCGTCTGCAGCTGGTGATTCATAAACGCGCTTTTGCAGATTTGTGTTTGTAGAGTATTACTACACATACAGTTTGACCCATATGAGAAACTTTACTCTTATGTCGATGTTGAAGCACACATTCATGCATTTCTGAATGATGTCGTACTCTTACAAATCTTGTTGTATGCTTTTCGGATCTTTTTGTCTCCATAGTTTCCATTAAGTTAGAGCTGTTTTATCTCCATTAGCGCCCTGCACCCCGGGCAACGTGGAGTACCAGTACTACTGCGGATCTGGGATTGCTCTGGTGAGCTGGGACGAGGCTCTGGGCCGGGACAGCTACTACGTCCGCGCCCACTCGGGCGACCACTCCGTCTCCTGCAGCGCCAGCCGGGACACCGACTGCTCTCTGCCGCCGCTGCGATGCAGCCGCAACTACCAAGTAGACGTCATCGCAATGGCTAGCAACTGCAACAGCAGCGTTCCTGGAGTCACTCGCATACAGACCGGTGAGTCACG
>CAEGAE010096571.1:0-15430 GCA_903067095.1 Girardinus metallicus
ATCGGTGCGTTTTGCATCCAGTGAAAACAAACATGTTAACAAATAAACTGGACAGTTTGCTGTGAGTTTAGTGATATCTCCACAGTTGTGGTCTTGAAATAAAATCCCGAGTCCTCAGCACCCGAGTCTGAGACAAGACCGAGACCAAATGAGGTCGAGACCGAGACGAGACCAAGACCATCAAAAAATGGTCTTGAGACCAAGACCGGTCGCGAGTTCTACAACATTGGGCAACAATTGTTGCCATGCTTACATTCACTCTTCTTATGATCAAAAGATGAATGAAGGGATGCAATTTTCTTTACATATCAGTAGAAGACTCTTGACAGAACATATGTTCAAAATATTTTATTTATATTTTTTTATTAAAGTATTTTACTGACTTCCTCTTGTACAGGTTTGTAACTGACATTTACCTCCAGCGTCACAGGCAGGACATAAAGGGCTCTGGTCATGTGACCTTTCACACTAGCTACATGAAATTGATATTGCTTAGTGTAGACACTCTATTATTTGATTTAAAAACTTCAATTAGCTGCTAAAAATCAAAACAATTCTTTTAGAACTTCCAGAACTTAGAAAAAATTTCTGGCAACAATTCTTGCCGGTGGGATTAAATGGGTTAAGACTAATTTAGTTCATTGATTTTAATACAGTTCAGATCCAAACAAACAGATTTATTCCTGCAGAGTCATTTCATGCCTGTAAGGCGTCATATATGTCGCTTACATCTGGCTGCTGGTTCTCTTTTTAATTGGTTGTTAAATATTATTTTATTACTATTTTAGAGAATTTAAGTAAAAACTGTCATTAAAGCTCCTTCAGTAGTGTAGTTTGGATGTAAACTAACCTGCTAATGCTTATGCTAACAAGCTAACTAGCTTTAGCATACATGTAACTTTCACAGGATTTGACTCAGTGCTGAAAAAACTTGAAGGTTAATAATAATAAACCAGAATATTAAGGCAAAATGTGAAGCTATAAAATTTTTTAACGTCTACTTTTCTAGCGTCCGGTAGCAGCCAGCTGGACTGCAGTGCTACGCTGGCTTGTACCTAAAATAGTAAATCAAACATTAAAGAGAATAATGAGGGTAGATTTGGTTTCAGTTTTTATTTTTAATATATATTTTACTATAATAAACGTAACGCTCCTGTTTGTTAGCTTCATTTAGCAAACTGCACTTGAGACCCTGATAAACGACGTCCCATGAACGCCTCACGGTTTTGTAATATTTAACTCTGCTCTGTGTGTGGGGGTGTGTGTGTGTGTGTGTGTGTGTGTGTGTGTGTGTGTGTGTGTGTGTGTGTGCAGGCATGGAGGGAAACACTCAGCTACACTTTAAATATTATATATTCGTACTTCTGCAGCAGATGATGAGTTTTCTGTTGTTTTCCGAGTTTCAGTCGTTCCATAAATCAGAGTAAGGAGGCTTCAGAGCTGCTTGTGTCGGCAAACCACTCCATAGGAGATGTGTGCCTGTCGTCCTGATAAATGTGTTTGCTTCATGCTGCTCAGTCACAGCAGACCTCTGAAATGTGCTCTGACAGCTGCACCGCCACTCAGCACCAACCTGGCAGCTGGAACAGCAGATTCAATTTCCCCTCTAATGTGAGGAGCTGGAGCGTCTGCAGGAAGTTCCTCTTCACGGCTTTAAGAGCGAAGAAGATCGCCTCCGTTTCAGCATCTCTGCTGGTCCAGAGCAACCAGAGGACATGCAACGCGTTGCTGCTTCCTCTGATCCACGCAACGGTGGCTAATCTGTTGTTGTTTCTTTCAGAATAAAAGCGCACACGCCACAGAAATGAGATGTTTGCATTTTGTTCCTGTACGTTGCAGTAATCTGCACCGAATCCTGGACTTCTGGAGTGTTTGCACTCTGTAAGCAGCAGCAGCCGCTCCGCATGAAGCTGCTGATCCGCCACTTCTGCTCTGAATCTGTTTGCAAACATTTATTTCATCGATCAGCTCCTGGAAAGTTTAGTCTGGAGTCTGGGAGGCATCAGGAGGCGTTCTGAACAAGCCGTGACGGCGTTTTATTTCATTTTCAGTCTAAGCTGTTTATTCCTCTAAGAACTGGAGCCAACAGCACAAACCTCTGGTAAATCACCAGGCTTGGTCATAAATATACAAACATGATGAATCATTTGGAGACTCGATGGGACAAAAACAGTAAACATTTATTTGGCGTAAAAAAAAATTGTGCAAGCAAAACTTTGATGCTGGATTTTCATTCGCCACAAAAAGGCGAAAACGTAAAGGTTTTCCTCTCCGTCTGACTGGAGGTAAAAATGAATAAGAGAATCAGTAATGTTTCTGATTTCACTTCTGTCTTATTCAGAACCGTTCGAGTCTTCAGACGGTTCGGTTTGGCAGAGGTGATCGATCGATCGATGACATCGATAAGAAGTCGGTATAAGGATTGGATCGATGCCAGTGTGGTAAGAGCGCTACGTTAGTTTCAGATTTCCTCTCAGCCTTTTGTTTTATTTTTGTATTGTAGTTTCTTAAAACTGGATCATAAACCAATTTGTTTTGATTTGCATTTTGTTTATTTAGGACAAACGAACTAAAATCATGCAGAACTGCTGACGGCTCCAGTCTGTTTGGATCAAACGGTTCTGAACCCGAGCAGCCGTGGTTCTGTTGGTTTTCTAACTTCAAGCGGGGAACAGACCCAGACCGACCTCCAGCTCTCTCACTCTCTCTCCCTCAATCTCTCGCTCTCTCTCATAATTACTCATTTTGAAAAGGTTCTCCACCTGCAGGGAACAGCAAACCTCCGGATCAGCAGAACCGGCGCCGAGCTCCAGCACTTCCTGCCTCACATCTCCTCCTCCAGTTCCATGTCGTTTATTCTGAGTTGAGCTGCAGATTCGGACCAACACGTTTTTCCTTAAGCTGCTGTTGATTAACTGGCACTTTGACCTCATTACTTAAAGGAGAAGCGTCCGCTTTTTGGCAGGAAGAGTTTCTTTTCCTTCCTCTTTCTCAGCTGGATGTGTGGAAAACTTCAACACATTTGACACCAGGAAACATCCACAGCTTCACCAAACCTCAGGTCGTTTTGTTTCTTTTTTCCAAGACGACACTGCACATGTCCTTAAGGAGGGTTTTACCAACAGCTGCATTCGTCATCATCATCATCATCATCATCATCACCGCCAGCAGACTGTCCTCCAGCTCTACTGCAAGGTTATAATAGTTAAACTGAAACCAAACAACAAAAACCGAAACTGAGAAAACATTTTCATTAACTCCATACATAAAAACTGTCACTGATGGGGAAAAACTAAGACATACTTGACGTATGGATGTAATATCCTTCGTTTTTGTATTTGTTAATCTGTTAGCCTTTCAAGCTGATGTGAAATCGATTTATTTTCCCCACACAAGCACTTCACACCAGCTGTCGGTAAATGATGGCGCTCTAAAATCTGGCTTTAATCCTTCGGTTTTTGGTCATTTTAGAAATATTTCTGATTTATTTATTTATTTTTATTTTATTTTTTTTAAGGAATGGAGAAAGTCGTTTAAACACAAGAGAAAATAACCCTGGAGTTTTTGAGTGAATGTCCAGGACCTCACCTCTCTCTCAGGGAGTTCCACAGGGCTCTATTGTCAGCCCTCTACTTTTTATGATTCATTTATCACCTCTTGAAGTTATTTTTAGAAAGCATGACTCTGGGTGTTTTTATGCTGATGACTGCAAAATGTGTTTCCCTTTAAAGTAAAACAGATCCTCCTCTGTTTGGTCTCTCGGTGCGTTTCTTTCACAAATGTGTGCAAAATTGTATCGCTATTCCATTAATGTTGACAAAACACAATTTTGCAATTGCAATTAAATAAAAAGGACAATTTAAATCACACGTGAATAAGTTCGTTCACTAAAGCACCATCAGCCTCCTACTCCTTCCTGTTGTCTTCTTCTTTGTGGTTTTCAGCAGTGGTAACTTTTTGGTTGGCTCCATTTTAAGTTATTTTTTTTATTTATTTGGTATGGAGTGAAACATTCCTTCATGCTGCAGGTAGTTATTGTTCTGAGACGACGAATTTCATAGCGAAAGGTTTTATTGTTTTTTTCAGTTGGCGTAAAGTCTGGGCTGAATTTCTTCTGTTCGGGATTTTCTTTTTGTTTTCTCCTTTTTGGGGGATAAATGTTGAAGGCTAGAAATCACTCAGATCGTCATCGACTCTGTGTGGAGCAGCAAACTAACGCCACACGTTCTCATTACTTTAATTAGGGCGTTTTAGAAACCTCGGCAGCGTTTCATCTGGTTAAATAAAGGAGATAAAACAGAAGAAAGGCGACAAGATGAGGACAAACGTTAAAAAGTGCTTTTATTTTGAAACTCAGGTTATTACCACCAACCACCAAACAGTCTGTAAACAAGACAACGCATTACTGACGATAAAAACTTCGTATTATGCCTGTTTGGTGAATAAAATATTTTAATACTTCATTTTAAAAAATGTAGATCTGTGATGTGCAGAGTTGTAAGTGATTTATTTTACAGTTAAAACTAGAATCACATGACTGATGTCAACTTTTCTAGGAAACTGTGCTGCGTTTTTCCGCAGGACAATGCTAATACAGCTAGCTAAAAAATGTTGCTATGGCACCCCGATGAGTCATAAGTGCGCCACACTGCAGGGGGCGCCAAAACGATGTTGGAATAATTATTTCTAAACGTGATTTTCTCTATTTAGCATCAGTTTGCTTTGAAAACCCGGGAGAGTTTAATAAAAGAGTCAGAGAACTCTGAGAGGCTCAGTTGGTAAAAACAATCATCCCCACTTTCCTCAGCATTAACACGATACAAATGAGATCATTTTTAAAATCAGTCTTACAGTTTTTAATGGTGTTGAACTAATTTCTGTATTTTGCTCGTGATTTGAATATTAATACAACATGGGATGAAAACAGGGGGTGTGAATACTTTTTACACTGGTTCTGGTTGATTTGGAGATTTCACGCTTAGTTTTTATATATATATTTACTGTCTGATGTTAAACTTAATTTGTTTACTTGAGCAGAAAGTAAAATGTTCGCGGTGTGCTTTGACGATTCCGCCTGTTTCCGGTCCGTCCAGGATGTCTGGGTGTGTTGATGTCAGCAGTTTAGGAAGTTTGGGGTCCCGATGTGTGTGTGTATGTGTGTGTGTGTTGGGGGGGGGGTCCCTGTGTCTGCCGCGGTACCGTAAAAAAAAAAAGGGCGCATGTGTGTTTGCGGCTGTGTTGCCAGTTGCGCCGCATCCAGACGCGCTGCCCGCCGCTGGCTGATGCCCGCCCCCTCCCCTCCTCCTCTTCCTCCTCATCCTCATCATCATCATCCTCCTTGTCCTCTCCGCGTCGCCCCTCATCTTGGTGCTGTTGTGCGCAAAAATCTCCCGCGCCGGACGGAGGGGACGCAGGAGGAGCCGCCGCCGGAGCGGACACGCTGTTTGCAGATTTTTCTTTAGATTTATTTTGGGGCTTTTTTTTTTTTTTTAAGGATGTTGCTTTTGCCCTAGGAAGGGAGAGGATCTGCTCGATGTTTCTCTTCAGTTAATCACGGAACCAAGATGAGGATTTCTCCCTGTGGCTGGATGGTGTGGATGTTCTCGGGCTTCGCGATGGGAGCTTTCCCCAGCAGCGTTCAGATCGGTGAGTGTCGCTCGCTTGCGTGGACGTCCCGCATGCGGCTGCGGCTGCGGCGGCGCTCGGGTTGCTCCTCCAGGATGCAGTCAGGAGGGTTAATGCGCTTTGTATCTGCGGGCTCAGGCTGCCACTGCAGCAGATCACAGCGGTAAACTGTGACTCTCTCTCTCTGTGTGTGTGTGTGTGTGAGTCCCACTGGTCTCCCTCCAGTTTAACCACTTTGCAGCTCCTGCTGGGAGCAGAGAGGTGACGGCTTTATGGTTTCCATTAGAGAGGGAAGGGCAGCGCGTGACCTCCAGCTGTTGATCACCTCTAAAATCAGAAACAAACCTTGAATCCTCCGAGAGGAAAAACCACAGAGAGGCTGGAGGGAAACGACGAGCCGCAACAACCAGAGCGACCCACTGGAGGGGAGAGGAGAGGTCAAAGTTCAGGGTTTGTTGCAGAGCGTCACCTCTACGGCTGCAGCTTTATGTAACCAGTGTGCGTGCGCGTGCGTGCGTGCGTCCAGATATTTGCTTAAACCAACAATCAGAGCTTATTACCATTAGTTAAACCACACCGCTGCCAAATAACGCAGCTTATGCAACCTCCGGTCGGCCCAGGCTGACCTGCGCCCGCAACACACGCACAACACGCACAACACGCACTCCGCTTCACATTTTACCTGGAGGTCCAGCAGCCATCGACAACATGACTGTGGATTTGGAATAGAAATTAATATTTCTATCAGGAAAAAAATGTGAAACATGAACACATTCTGTAAATTAAACATTTAGAAAATATGACACAATAGAACAAAGTCTGGATTATTAGTTGGTTGTTTGAGGTAGTCTCTACAGGATCCAGGTCTGTAAAACGGCCCACAGCATCACAGTTACTCCACCTTGCATGGAGCCTCTTCAGAACCAAAGGAGGCCACTTTATTAGGCACACACCCCTTCACATGCTCGTTAACGCAAATATCGGCTCGGCCAATCAAATGGCAGCAGTCCAGTTCGTTGGTTCATGCTGACGTGTCGAAGAGGAGAGGTCAAAGTTCAGAGCCTCTCCAATGGAAACCATAACTCCCAGCAGAACCAGCACTTCTGCCGGGATTCTCACCCACAACCCCTCAGGTTCAGAGAGGGAGGTCTGCCGATGAGCAGGTTTCTGGTGAGCCGCTCCAGTTCTTCTGCGCTCTGCTTCGGACAGAAGATCTGGACCATCAGGTGTTGAGAACCGCTAATGGTGAAGCTAACCGGAAATGTGCTGTAAACAACCGACCTGCACCTCGAAGAGCTTAACTATTGCTCTGACTGTACCTGCCTACACGGACTGAATGGCTTCGGTCACTTCATCCGCTGCCATTACTAAACTGTATCTACCTTTAGCTACGTCACATAGCGACGCCGAGCCGCCGTGATGGAGGCCGGAAGTGAGGGATGGAAGTGACTGCCATTATTTTCCTAAGTTGTTTTTGCCAGTTTACTCATGGCTACTACTTGTTTGCGTTAGGCTAACTTGTCTAGCTAGTTGTAGTAGCTAGCTAGCTTAGAAACCAACCCAAAGTTTCTCCTGGTTTGATCAAATCGCTGACTTTGCCTGATTTCACGCCTTACGTCAAAGCAGATTTAATACTGTACAAAAGTCTAGATGCTAACCTGTTTTTTGGTGCATGCTAGGCTAAATGGTGGTGGGGTATTTAGCCTGCATTAATGGTTATTAATGGTTATGCGTTCCTTCTCCATAATGCTGTATTTGATTGTGTCTTACTAGTCATGCTTATGAATTATGTTAACATTAATCTTCTTGCTTTCTAAAAAAAAAAAAAACGTTCACAGCAATTCCATGAATAAACCAGTGCTGTCCATCGCCGTCATCTGTCTTCGTCAAAAGGTTTATGATTAAATCAAATTTGGTTTACATCCTTGCCTGCTTGTGCAGCTCAGCGCTCTGTGACCGTTTTTACTGTGAAATCAGCAAAATAAAAGTGACATCAGGCGACCAGCTGTACGTTTTCCACCAGTTTTACAGGAGCTAGCGCTCACCTAACTTGTTTCAAGGTCTGTCATGGCTGAGCGGGTCGCTTTCTGAAGAGCCTGATGTCACATGCAAAGAGTCAATAAGCAGACTGAAAACCTGAAACGGTTCAGAAAATCGTTCACATCGTTCCTCCTTCTGCACACTGATTAAAATTAAATTAAAATTCATCCAGAGAAATTAATTAAATTGGAGTAGAAATTGAAATTGAGTTCAACGGCAGAAATCCAAGACAGACTCTGAAGGGAGATGAGAATTGGCTGGAAAGTTTCTTTTACAAGTGAACGATCTGATTCCTGTAAATCTTACATTTAATTTTAAACAATTTAAATTCTTTTAATGTATCTTAAGTCCAGCTAACTTGCCTACCTAGCAAATCAAATGTAAAACTATCCTACTGGATTAACTATTGGATGTATTGACATAATATTTTTAATATCTTGAAGGTGCTACATAAATAAAGGTTTGCTGTCATTTTCAGTAAGCAAATCTAATCATTTTGATGACAGCGATAGTCTGTGTTAAATTCCCTTAGTTTGGTTATGCTTTGTGCCGGTTCGGTTCAGGGGGTAAAGTTTTATTTACGTTATAGTTCAAGTCTTTTACATTTTTAATGATTTTATTTTTCTAGTAACGGTTTCTTGGTTGCTGCTTGTATTCTTGGGACCACAGCATGATGCTGCCACCACCACATTTTTCTGGGTTCCTCCTAACTTTTGAAGACAACTGCTGGTTCCTCTTGGTTTTACTCAGGCGGATCAGAGTGAAGCTCTCTAAACACAAATGCGCACCGCACCTTTAAGATTCACTAGAGGGTTTAATTTCTCCCATTTCTAACGAAACACAGAAGACGACAGGAGTCGTCTGTGCGCTCGGGTGAAATCTGAACCGAGCGTGAAGACGAGTAAATTATTCTGAGCTTTACCTTCTTCAAAGAGGTCAGCCATGAAAGAACGTTCTGACATTTGGCTTTAAATGACATTTAGACTGTCCCGTCCGCACAAATGTTGCCTTAAGTCTGAATTTAAAATACGAAACAAACCACTTCTAACACCTGTGACATTTGCACAACCACGAGCGGCTTAGTTCAGGTCTCCGTGTGAAGACTGAAGCGGACGAGGCTGATCTGCAGCGCCAGGCTGACGTAGCGCTCCGTTAAGAAACAGAAACACTCAGAGGATCCAGCAGGATGCTGCAGGAACGGCATCGCCTCATCCAGCAGAGCAACAAACAGGCAGGGATACAGAAACAGGCGTGCAGGAAGTATTAGACTCAAACTGGGGAAAAAAAAAAACCCTTAATTATAAGGATAGAGTCAAAATAAAATGACAATAATATCATAACAATGTGAGGATAAAGTTGTAATATGATTAAAAAAAATTTACGATCAAAACGTCTTAATAAATCAAGATTAACATTGGAATAATACAAAACAAATCTTGGATTAATAGAATAGTCATACAATGAAAGATTCAAATTATTCATAGAATAGTCTAAATAATATGAGAAATATATAACACAAGAAAAAACGGTCATACAAAAGAGGCTGAAATAATACAAGATAAAAACCACAGTAATATAAGAAAAAAGTCATAAAAATACGAGAGTAAAGCCATAATAACAAGATAAAAAACTTGCAATAATATGACAAAACTGTCACAATACGAGAGTAAAGTTGTACACCAAAAAAATTTTTGTAATAATACGAGAATAAAGTTATATGACAAAAGGTGAAACAATCAGAGAATAAAGTCATAATAATACAAAATAAAAATTGCAATACAAGAAAAACGTCTAAATATAAGAATAAAGTTGAACAACAAAAAAGTTGAAATAACACTAGAAAAATGCCACGATAATACAAGAAAAAGTCATGATACCAGATAAAAACTACGAGAAAGTTTCACAACAATGAAGTCGTAGTAAAAGGAGATTTGTCCCGATCGTTCCTACGTGTCTCTCATGCCGCCATCCGCCCTCCCAGCAGTTTAAAAGCCAGTCAGTTTTCTCCCCTCTTTGGCAGATCTTGTTCTCTCGTTGCTTCCAGTCCGTTTATTCCTGCGTTTCTGTGTTTTCATTTATAATTTCCATGATGAGGTTGCTGTTTTTCCAACGTCTTCCGTCACTGGTTTTGATTTTTAATCTGAATTTATTAGACTTTGGGGACGAGGGATCGATTCTTAGCTGCTTGTTTTACTGCCGTGTTTGTAATTTTGTTTTTATGAAAACAGATTTAAAAAATTTTTTAATGATGCGGAGCGTTATACATGAAAATGAGCTTAAATTATTACAGGAGTCCTTAAATTCCTTCTAAAATGAGGTAGAAGCAGATGATTTTTGTTTCCACGGTTTGGTTGATTTGTGTTTTTACGATTTGGTTGATTTGTGTTTTTACGGTTTGGCTGATTTGTGTTTTCACGGTTTGGCTGATTTGTGTTTTCACGGTTTGGCTGATTTGTGTTTTTACGATTTGGTTGATTTGTGTTTTTACGGTTTAGTTGATTTGTGTTTTTACAGTTTGGTTGATTTGTGTTTTTACAGTTTGGTTGATTTGTGTTTTTACAGTTTGGTTGATTTGTGTTTTCACGGTTTGGCTGATTTGTGTTTTTACGGTTTGGCTGATTTGTGTTTTTACGGTTTGGCTGATTTGTGTTTTTACGTTTTAGTTGATTTGTGTTTTTACGGTTTAGTTGATTTGTGTTTTCACGGTTTGGTTGATTTGTGTTTTCACGGTTTGGTTGATTTGTGTTTTTACGATTTGGTTGATCTGTGTTTTTACGATTTGGTTGATTTGTGTTTTCACGGTTTGGCTGATTTGTGTTTTTACGGTGTAGATTTTTTTTCAGTTTTTACAGTTTGTGTTGTTTCTTTGCTGCTGTTTCCTAGTTAAACGGTTTCGTAAACTTTGGTTTGAATGTTCTTCGTCCCGTCTGCAGGTGGTCTGTTCATCAGAAACACGGATCAGGAGTACACGGCCTTCCGCCTGGCCATCTTCCTGCACAACACGAGCCCCAACGCGTCGGAAGCCCCGTTCAACCTGGTGCCTCATGTGGACAACATCGAAACGGCTAACAGCTTCGCCGTCACCAACGCCTGTGAGTCCACAGCGTCTCCTACTGCGTTCGGGCTGAAAATTGACCGTAACTCTGCTGGTTTTAGCTGCTTTGCTCTAAGTTGTGGATTTAAGTGAGCGTGTAATTAATGAGGCGGTTAAAACATTAAACTTTGTTCTGTTTTGGTTCAAAAAGCTACTGTAAAAAGAAGAGAATTATGTTTTGTTGGAAACAGTTGTGGATTCTCCTGTGGAGTGGTAGCTCTGTTCTACACTCCCATCTTTGTTATTGACAGAATTCATTTATGTAATTGTAAACACAGGAGGCTGAGATTCTGCTTCTTCTAACCTTATTTCTCTCTGACGTTCACATTCAGTCGATGCTCTCCGAGGTTTGAGTTGGTCAGTTTAAGATTAATGGCATGAAAAAAGGAACTTGTGACTCCTTTTGTGTAGCGAGCAGCTGATTTGCAAAAGTTATTAACATGATAATTACTCTTCTGATGTCACAGACAGGCATGATGGACTTTAACTGAAAATAACTTTTTTTGTGGCTTTAATTCAGAGTTTGACTTGAGTTATTTAAAGCCAGATTAGCCTAAATATGTTGTAATTTCCCTATTAACAGAAATACTGCTGCTTTTGGACACAGAAAAACTTGTATATCTTTATTGTCTTTGTAATATAATATCTCATATAAAAAGTGTCATTGTGATACATGAGATATGTTGAAACAAACGTGATCAGCATCTTTTTCGCAATGTTTTGATCTCGATGCTGACCATCAATAGCTTGAGTTGGAAAGTGGAGCTCTGCTTTCTGATTAGCATTTCCAAACATCAGCAGCACAAACACCAGCTTTAATGACCGCCTCTCTCTTCTTCCTCCATTTGGTCCTCTTCATCTTCATTTCCCCTCATCATTTCTTCTCTACCTTCTATTTCAATGCGCTATGGTTCAAATGTAAAGGACGGACCATTACTCATTGGTCAAAGATGACTCTTCTTTCTGGACGCAGCTGGCTTTGTAGCTTTTTAGCACTTTCCGTGCGTCATTCACCCAGAATGCATTGCATCGTAAACAAAATGGCGACGTTTGTGTGACGATATTTTAGCTAAATTCATAAAAGCTAAAGAATCAGCTGTCCACTGATTCATGGCGGAGTGAACACTGGATGCTGGTTTCCTGTTGAAAACCAGGATCAGTTGGACTGAATATAACTGACCAGGTCTGAAGAGACTTGCTTTGAATAGCTGCTGATGGCCGAATAAATAAACTGAAGAGAAAAACTGGGTGATTTTTTTTCCTCACAGTTTTACTGACGCTGACGGATTTCTGCTGATTCTGCTTGTGCATTTAGCATTTCAGATCAGTGTAGGATCATCGCGGTGTGTTTGTTTAAACGACCATCTGCTGCTGGAAGTTACAGCCATAAAGTAAAGAGTAAAATGGATAATTACGGGTATATTATCGGTGTCCTCCACCTTCCCCAAACAGATTTAGGTTTCTGTGCTTCCATCAGCTGAGTACTGATGACGCAGCGTCAACAGCTGAGCCGTGGTCGCCGACGGCGACAGGAAGACGGTCCCACACCGTGCCTGGGTGTCCTAACCGCAGCAGGCGGGGATGTTCTCCCTGGAGGAACATCGTCCTCCCTCTCTCACCCCGCTCACTCTGTCAGCGGCTGCAGGACCATAAAACTCCTCAGCCTGATGTTCCCACTATCTGCTGTTTTAAAAAATCAATGGCTAAATTAAGCAGGGAATGAAGTGGCTTCATGTTGGTGCAAGGCAGGTTGCAGGCAGCTGGGTCTACCTCGGACAGGCAGAGCGGCCGTCTGGCCGTTGTAACTCAGCTCATCCAGATGGTGATGACGCGGGAGATCCTGTCTGCTACTGTATCTCCAGTAACAGACAGACATGAAAACCTCTGAAGAAGACACTGAGCACAACTTCATTCCTCACCAAATTGAAACAGAACTCAGTTTCCCCCAGAAAACCTGCTAAGTCCACCCTGTTTTTGTGTTGAAATATGTTAAATGTTACAAACGTTTGAAGTTTTATGGGATGGCATCGTCATCCGGTATGATATCGTGTGATGTCAGTGTGCAGGTGCAGCGACGGAGTAATTGGTTCACAGCCAGTTCAGTGCGTTAACTGTAAACCTAGATCTATCTATCTTTACTGTTACTGGTGTATAAACAATCCTACTTAAAATAAACTAATGACGCTAATGTGGGACCCAAGTGGTAGATTAGAAAGTAATAAAAACTGCAGGAACTGTGAGCAGGGCTTTAAAAACGAGCTAGTAAAAGTTAACAATTTATTAAAAAATGAGTCATAAAAAAGGATGCAGGGCAAGAATGTGCGGCAGAGTCAATGGATAAGTCTGTATAAGGAAGAGTGGACTCTTAGCTAGCCCCAATGGGGGTAGAAGGGGGGGGCGGTCCTCTCCGGCGCTCAGTTCTCTCCTGTCGCCAGCTGACCGATCCCAAGCGGTGCCCAGCAGCAGGACCCTCCGCGGCCACGGGCAAATCTCGGCAGCGATCCGGCCACTCGTGCTCCAACACCCGGTCGTCCGTTCCTCGACGGCGACCAGTTGAATGAATCTCTGCGGCAACCAGTCCTCCAGTCCCGCCGCCCTGCCGCTCCTACACCTGTGAAAACAAGGCCACATTACCACACTAAGCCTGGTGGGGGCAAATGAAGCCGGGTGCCCGCCAGGCTGATGATTCACTGGAGGAAACCCTGCTAAAATGGAGTGGTGTCTGATTTTAACAGTTGGGGGATTTCTCTTTGGTCTTTGGCTAAACACTACGAGACATTTCTCCTACTAGCTTTAGATTCTAGTGTTTGTCTTAAAATACTGAACGGGAAGCATCTCTCATTCAGTATTTTGTGCTTTTGATTTCTGATTACAACGTTTACCACCTGCCTTGATGGCTGCATCTGTTTGTTCGTTTTTTATGTGAAATTCACGGGAGCTTTACTGTAAGGATGACCAAGCAGTGTAAGAAAACCACCATGTGTTTTGATTTTAGCCGGTCGGAGAAACTGAACCAGAAGGAAATTCCCTGCAGTCAAAATGACTGCTTGGTTTTTCCTGTCATTTATCCACTTAACTTGTTTGGGGCATTATGACTTATCTTATTCACTAATGTCAGTTTGGCAGCATAACTTATTTTATCACGCCATAGCTAATGTTAAAACAGCAGTGGGTAACCATGGCAACCGGGCCAGTTTAAAGGCAGGTTGGCTCTTTCTGCAGTCTGATTGCACAAAATCTGGCCATGTTAAACATCTAATCCCTTTATAGTCCACTTCCTGCTGTTGGAGTGGTGTTGGTCGAAAACATTCGGAACAAACCAGAGTTCACTTCAACCGAACCGAGACTGCGGTTTGTAGGTGATTAGCATTCATACCTCACCAAGCGAACCGGACTCTCTAGGCAAACGGACTGCAGTTGGATTAAAGTGAAGTGGACTGGACTAGTGTGAATGGACCCCGGCCTCCTCTGGATTTCCTTCTGATATCAGTTTATTTCCAACCATTTCATGTGTTCTTGTGTAACTTTCATCCAAACACCTGAACGTTTGAGACTTTTGCATGTTTTGAGATCCTCCTGTTGGGAGTTTTCACGTCTTCCACGCTCAGATCCTGAAATTATCCGGTGAAAATGCTTTCCCTCCGCAGAACGTTACGCTGGCTTTTCCACTTCCCACTTTAATGGCTCCACATCCACTGAAAGTTGGTCTCCAGCTCATTGATTGGCCGAGCCAAATCAGAGCAGAATTACATGAGCCAATCAATGGCTGTGATAGCTCAGGGTCAGCTGGGAGTCTGAGATCGAACCCACACGGCTTGTTTTCACCCCCAGCCCTCTGTATTACATTTCACTGCATTTCTGCTCCTCGGCTGCTGCTGGCTCAGCCATCAGAGCCTCAGAAGATCTGCGTGTGATCAGGGCGGTAGAGGGCAGGCAGTGGGTTACAGCGGGGGATGTGGTGGGGTGAGGCGAGGCTGCTGTCAGGGGGGATGATGGAGATAATTGGTGGGAGGAGGAAGAGGACAAGCTAGATGTTCTCCGTGTCGCTGATAATCTTCCTGTGGACACAGACACAAATGATTTCACACGTGTTTGATTTATAACTCGGTCCACACTGAGGTCGTTACGCCTCTAAAGCAACCATTAATACACACAAAAGCTTTATTATTATTTTATTAAGGGGTTTTGCTCTGTTTATCGCTGCAGAGTCTTGTAAACAGGAAGGAAAGATGTTGCCTTTCAAAATAAAAGAAGCACATTCAGAACACCTCCTCTCTGAGGAATCTGGATGCATGGATGATTCGTTGAATGGGTCGTTGGTTGGTTGGTTGGTTGAGCTGACTGAGCAGCCTGGCTGCCTCATGGCGCAGCAGAGAAACAATCAGTGACTCTGTAAGGCGGCCAGTCTGGGCGGCTCTCAGAGAGAGTCGAGTGTTTTTAATGTAAATGTAAATGATGTGAACGGCTGGAGGAAAGGAGAGTTTGAGTCACAGTGATGATTCATTACAAGCCTCAGATATGCAAACGTTCTAACAGGAAGCTGGCCAACATGGCCGCCATCCTAACAGGAAGCTGGTCAACATGGCCGTCATCCTAACAGGAAGCTGGCCAACATGGCCGTCATCCTAACAGGAAGCTGGCCAACATGGCCGTCATCCTAACAGGAAGCTG
>CAEGAE010096578.1:0-27302 GCA_903067095.1 Girardinus metallicus
TATATAAGAAATAGAATGACCCAGGCCATGAGAAACAGTAATAACTTGATTTTTGACGAGTAGTTTTACTTTTAGGCTAAAGTTTTATGTTATCTTCTTGTGCATGGTTCATGAATTACAACTTCCAAAGTCTTTTCTTGCAATTTGTGGCTTTATTAAAAGAAAACATTACATTTCAAAGTTTCATTAGGGTGTAATGTACAGTTGTCCTTTGGCTTTGCTCCTCTCTGCTGTCACAATGGATGACAGGTAAATGACCTCTGAAAGTGCAAATACTGTCACTCCACTGTCATAAATGCCCCTGTACCACATAACACAACATGCATATTTATGATGCTGCATAAACATGGCCCTTACGTCACACCAGAAGCCAAATGTGTGCCTTGCCATGCCACTCATCTCACTCCCTTCAGATCCCCCATGGCACGCCGCCCCAAATGAAAAGATGTTAAAGAGAGAATGCCAGTCTTTGTCAAACTCTTCAAGGAGAAATTGCACCAAGAAAAAAATCAACAAAAAAACAAAAAACGAGAAGGATAAAAAAAAATTCTAATAAGCCCACAGGGGATCTATTCCCAAAACATGTTATGAGTATGTGGCTATTTCATCCTGTTTTGATTTTGAGCAGATTCTGGTACATGTTTAGACACTGCTGCTGGAAGATATCAGTCATCCCTACCTGTCAGGTGAGGGACTTCTATAAACTCTGATGATGAGTGGACGACGAGTCCAAACATGTCGGTGACTGACAGCTTCATTGAACTGCCAACCCCTTAATTCCGGCGGAATGGCAATAGGCGAGGCCGGTGCATTCATCTCGTGAGTGTTAATACCAATGGCATTCGAGTCTTTTTGTATCTTCTATTATTTTCTCACCCTACTGGAAGCAACAGTGATTAACAGTTTTAACCTTTCTTGCTTGACGTTGAGCTGATGCGTTTTCAGTGAGGTGGAGTTCTTTATACCACGGGACAAAGTTTGTGCTGAGCCTAAACAATTGGCCACAAGTGGTGTGAAATCCTTTCTGGTCTCCTGTGAGGTGCCCCGACCACTGCACCACACCTCTGTCCATCTTTCCTCTCGCTAGCGGTGTCGAGCTTCCCCTGGTAATGAAGCCAGACTTCCTGTAGTTTGAAGCCAGTAGATATTACATAAAGCATGTGAGGTTGTTGGCAGACAGATCATCCAACCCTGCAATAAATTCAAGCAGCCGTCTAGCTGTTAAATGGTTTATGCCAGATTTGTTTTCCTTGTTGCTACTGTAGTAAGGGAAAATCACATCCTTTTAATCTGATGGATTAGTATCAGTGTTGTTCAAATACATAGACACAAAGTTCAGCCAAAACAAAATTGGCAAAGAGAGTGTTTAGTTCAGAGAGATAATGCTTCTCTATCTGGCTTGTCTACATCCCAAAGGCAACGATTCCACCTCCAACATGAGCTAAAATTCATTCAGCAGCTTCCCACAGGTCAGACAATAGCGGAGCCATTTATGAAAGATACTTCCTAAAAACGAATGTATTGAAAAATGTGTTTCCTCTCCGCTTCACATTTCACTTCACCTCTGTTCTTGACGGTGCTTTTACAGTGGCCAAACAGAACAGGCTGCCGAGAGGATCCTCCTGTGCCGGCGATGCCGTCTGGACAGAAAGTCACATGGTTATGACTCATGCCAACATCCGCTGCAGCTGCTTTTCTCAAGGTCCAAAATGGGGGAGCAAAGCCTTAATGGGAGAGGGTTTGATTTTTGAATTCTTAATATCCGTCTCAATATGTGTAAGTGGGAAAGTTAACAATTTTCAGATAATACCTCTGTTAGTGTATTACTAAGAAGCCAATATTTATATTTTTTTTCACAGTGGAGATGAAAGTCGGAGGAGGTGCGCCACTGGTGATTGTCCTGCTTGAAACGTACTGAGAACAGAATATGTAAAGTGTTTCTGACCAGTCTAACTATCTGGTATTGAAGTAAAGCTGTATAAGAAAAATCTAGTTTGCTCTGCCTTACTTTTGTCTTAGAAAGTTTACCTATTCAGCTCATCTTACAAAATCCATGCATTCCCTATGGGAATAATCATTGTTGTCAATAACTACATGATTTTTGTAGAAATCAATATACTTGTGGTTATTATTTTTTTTTTTTAGTTGGATGTTTTAACCATCCCTCAGGACAACAAGATAGTGTCTGTAGAAGTTAAAATACCAACCTTTAATAGAAGCTAACTTCAAAAATCCTGAACTATCCCTTTAAAGCAAACCATAATCCTCCAGTTTGCTCCCTGCAGGTAACTCAGTGGGTCAATTTGTCAGTAATGTTGATGTTTGTATGTCACAGTATCAGCAGTGAAACATCACTCAAACATGCAGCCAATAATGTATTTCAAAACATGTTCCTGGTGTGACTAAAACAGCAACACTGCACTCATTGTAAAATGTGTTTGAAAGAGCCGCCCCTGCAGATGGATATTTATCCTCGTAGGTGTGAGCTGACTGACAGGTGCTTTGGAACGTTCCATGAAGCTGTTTCACAGTTCAGTGTCAAGGTTATGGTGCATCACACAAATCCGCGCTAATCGTAGCCCCTAGTAAGCTCCACCTGACAGCGAGGAACTCGTGCTGACGAGGGATTGTTGACATGTTTTCCTTAACCAGCATGCCCAGCACATTATTTTCCCTTAAGCCTATTCACAGTAATGGGGAGTGCTGAAAGGATTTTGATTGTCTGCTAAAGTATTTAATGCACACCAAATATTTGAGACACTGCTCATGGTGCGGAAACAATACACACAGTTTCTTGCATTCTTGATTAATCAAGCATAACAAAACAAACCAAGCCAGTGGGAAGAAACGAGACAGAAAAATGTTAGTTTTTTTCTATGGATGGCTTGATTCTGATTCTGGAGAAATTGCTTTACTCCGTTCTAAGAGTCAGGCTTTCTAAAAGCACACTTTTTTTGCATGAGACTATGAGCTTTTAGGCATTTAATAAATGATTAATAGAATCTTTCATCAATGAAACTCAACAGCATTACTGTGAAATGAAGTGTATGATTCTGCCCTGTGGTGTTTAAAAGGATTACTGGAAAAATACAATATCTTCTTTGTCAGCACTTAAGGTCTATATAGCCATGCCTCAGGATATCCCTTTCCCAAAAGGAAGGATTGCCCCATTTTTTTTTCCAAGCTTCACGCTGCTCATCAAGTTAAAACCTCAGTTTTCCTGCAAAGCAGCCTTCCTCTCATAATGGGATTAGTCAGAGAAAAGTTTCCACTTTCTAATATGATACAGACCTTGCCTTTTTCTCAAGCATGATAATAATGCATATTTCGTCATTTTCAATCATGTGTAATAAAGTTTAAAGTAATGGTAAAAGACATTTTTTACCAATAGAAGCAGAATTCTTTGAATGTTTTTTCCCTCTGAAATTCTGCTACTCTTCTGACACAACCCCAGACTTCAAAAGGATTATCTGTAGCACAATCCTTCTGTATCATCTATCATCTGAGGCCCTTCACGCACCCTTGTCCCCTTCCAGATGTTCTCTTTTGACTTCCACTCCATCTGCCATTCTCTCTTTCTCTGACAAAATCAATAGTAAGTCCATTTGCCGTATCATACAGCAGCGTCTCTGCAAACTCCGGATGGTAATGATGCGATGATAACCCAGGGGTGAGGTGCATGGAGGGGGGCAATTTTACTCTGATCAATACAGCTGGTTTACAAGGTAGTTTCTTGGAATGTACCATAGTTTTGCAGCTTCCACAAATAACTTTATGTGATAATAATATAATAATTTGCTGTTCTGGTAGAAGTAGCACTTATTGTGAGAGTTTTTTCTTTTATTAAGTTTTGTCAATCATAATTCACCAGTTAGCAGACACTTCAAACAACTTAAATTTTCTTCCTGTCCCTGGACAGTAGCTGTCATACGAGCCACCATGACATCACTCCATTAATGTGCTCCTCAGCCAAAGAGAGCCTGAGAGTCATGGCCTTTCCTTCGGGGAGATTGCAGCAAAGGTCTTTTGTGCAAGCTGAAAAAAAACCTGCTCAAAGCCTGCCTTCTGCTTCCTAAACATGGATTTAATACCCTCATTAATGATATATGACAAGGGAAATCGATGAAGACTGCATGTTAGGGCCCTTTTCACATGTTTGTGTGTCTTTCTGTGCGAGTTTGGGCTTAAAAGTTCATGTTACTGCGAGTTTGCACCTCTTAGTGCATTGCCTATAATGAGTACATGGTGTTAAACATCATATACCTAGGCTTACCTCTGGATACCTTACAACTCATGTGGAAGTTGGAGCAGTGTGGATATCCAAGCAGTTCCACAGGTGGATTCCAGAAAAGGCTCAAAAAGGGCAAAAACATGTATCTATTTGTCCTTGCAATTTTTTTTTTTGCTTTTATTGTACTCCTGCATATTCTTTACATGCATGCTTCTGAGCCCAAAAACATGACTGTTAAATTAATTGGTCTCTCTAAATTGTCCTTCGTGTGTGCATGCATTGTTGTTTGTCTTGTGTGTCTCTCTGTTGATATTAGATGTACACATCTCGACCCAATGACTTCTGCAGAAAAGTAACCCAGTAATCCTACAGGGACAACTAGTCTTAATGGAGGGTTCTGTAGTTGTATAGGATGGGATTCATTCTATTGATGAGATCATACAAATGTCAATGCTACACCGAAGAGGAAAGAGCAAATATAATATTGTGAAACAAATGAAAACACTTAGAAGCTAGAATGTATCAGAGTTCATCCATCTGTAAAATTTTGTCTCTGACTTACTGTTTTATTAAGAGCAATATCTGCATCAACATTTCAGTATGTGAAGCACAAAATCTGCTGCTGGCCGAACTTCAACTATAGGATTGGATTCCTATTTACAGAACATCAAAGTTAAAGTCCATGCTTTAAAATGTAAAACAAAAGTACTATGACCCTGCAACACTCTGAAGGAACTCACAGCTAGGGTGATAAACCCCCAAGATCAAAGTTTGTATTTGATATGCAGCCAGCATTGTCTAGTGAACAGCATCCCAACAAGCCCATCCCACAGCTATGCCAACCATTCGGTGCTTTATTTTCTTATTACATTGCTCTCCCAGAATTCCATTTTTATCCACACAGATCTGGCCAGTGAATCACCATTAAAGGCCCCATCAAGCTGTCAGGCTACCCGGAGTCCAGGTGCGGCAGTCCGAGTGCACTGTAAACAAGCAGCACAAGCCCCTTGAATAATGGAAGCTCAGTTTGTTTTATGTTGTTCAGAGGACCTAAACAGATTCATCTCCTGCTGCTTTTGAGTGGGTTTGCTTCACAACTTTGGGCAGAACTGATTACCCTCAAGAGCAGGTCTGCAGGAGGAGAAAAGTTGAAGGTGAGTAGGAAAAGTAGCATTCTACATTCAAAGATGGTCTGTATAACAGTCGTTGAGAGCTGGAATTAAAAAACTCAGTGTTCCTCACTTCTGACAAATTTTCTTTCATTATAATGTCTCTGCAATTTCTTCGGTAGCTAAAGGGGCTGCAGTTTGTTGCAAAATGGCAAAATGACTGACTTAACTATTCTAGACACCAGACAATTGCCCAGTAGTCCTTGTTCCCTCAAGGTCAGGGAGAAAGAATGGAAGGGCCCACAAAAAACAAATGCAGACCATAGTGTAGTTGTCATATGCTTCACTAACACATATGAAGGCTGGCTCCTCTTTTATCCTCAAATAAATTGCCCTGAAGAAGTGCTCACACATAAACGTGTCTCACATAAACTGGGCTGAGAGCCGCATTTTTCATAATTTGCGAAAATGGTCCTCAGATTTTGATCTTGTGTTGCTGACTTTGAGTGACATTGTTGCTTTCATTGTGTTATTAAATGTCTGAAGTGAGCAATGTTTTTTTTTTCCACCTGCACTGATAGACAAACTTGTTGGTTTTATTTCTTTTTTCAATATAGTGGCACAATAAAAAAAATCCAGCACTTAATTTGAGAAGACATATTTAATGATAGAAAATACCCTGTTTGGAGACAATTGTCCTTAATTGTCCTTACAGATTGTCTCAATCACCCAGATCCCTGGTTCCTCAATATGTTCACCCCAACAGATAGAATCCAGGTCTGTTGACTCAGATAGATTCGTATCCAGCATGTCAAACCCAACTCGAACATTTGTGGCTGGAAAGCTTAATGGTTGACTGAAAAAAACATACAATTCAGATTATTTTATCTAACTTTTACAAGTTTGTTTTTGCGATGACAAACAAAAAAAAAATTAAGAACATTTCTATTGACTGCTTCAGTTTTTGAGATGACATTTTCAACCTCTTACTTTGCTTTTCAAAGTGTACTGGATTTATAGATAGCAAATGCACAACCGATCTCCTGAGTGTCTGACCAACAGGCTTGAAGTATGAACTAACCATGTCTGGTTGTCATGGAAGTATGGTGATCCCAAGTTGCTACTCTAAAGATTTCTTGTACTTTCCTTACCATTCTGATCATGGTGTCAAGATGATGATGGGTCCTTCTGCAGTTTTCTCTTCTCAAACACTACATTTATGACTGTATAG
Source organism: Girardinus metallicus (assembly GCA_903067095.1). NCBI lineage: Eukaryota > Metazoa > Chordata > Actinopteri > Cyprinodontiformes > Poeciliidae > Girardinus > Girardinus metallicus. The sequence continues at coordinate 6,572 of CAEGAE010096578.1, forward strand.
TCAAAAATTTAATTTATTAAATCATATTATTATAAGGACGATGGGTCCTTCTATGCACTCTAATAGCTATAAAAAAAGCTATAAATTCTATATGTCATGTCATATTTGCATTCTAGGGAAACAGAATCCCACAGATTTCTAATTCTATGGTCCAAAAAATTCTGATCAATTTAAAATCACAATATAAAAATGTAAAAAAAAAATGCTTCTGTCCCATTAATATCAATGGGATTTTTAGGACACCAATTTATAGGATCTATGTCTTAACATACGTATCATTTTAAGATATTAACATAATAACATAATAGTTGGCACTACGGGTGCCAACAATTATGTGTCTGAATATAAAATCTGACTAATCTAGAGGCAAAATCTTACAGGATAATTTTCAGTTACCATGAAACATTCTTGAAAATCTGCCCCTTTTCTTTCTAGGTGGAAAACATTGGGCGGTAAATGTGTGCTAAACATAGCTCTGTGGGGTAGTTAACACCTTAGTCCCCTGTCTTAGAGGGTGTCTGGTTGTCATTAAGGGTGATGGGCAATGGGGCTGCCAGGTGGGGATCAGCGCTTTTGGTGTGCTGACAGTTTTGCGAAACTGTAAGAGAAATTACCCAAGAGGAATGAAAACAGCACTCACCCGGTCTGACAGAGAAGACAGACAAGCTAAAACAGATGATTCACGTCCCAATGATTTCCCCCCATCTTTTAGTACCTTGCTGCACATGCAGCTGTAAGAAGCCCGGGGTTGCCACATCTGGCTGGTCTTACCTCAAGGTTGAAGAAGGCTAGGGGGCCTTGAGGGACGGAGCGCTGAGACTAAGGGAGACCTGTCAGGACACACCAAACAAAAGCTTACCGGCTACTGACAGGTTACACACAAAGAAAGCCGAGTGCACGGTTTCTGCTTGTGCTGTTAAAGATGACATCTCCAGTGAAATGCAAGGCTTTCATTTCACTGTGTACTATAAGTGGTTTGCCTGTGTTTACAGTAACTAAGGGGTGATTTGATGGTCTGAGATACCTAACGGAGAGATCCAAAACAAAGCGTTCAAAGTGACGATGTAAGATATTAAAAGATGCTACATTAACATTGTAGCTAACAAAACACACCTCTTATCCAGAAGAACTGCATTTCTTCATGTCCGTCTGGACTTTTTATATTGGCTAAACTCTCCAGAGGCTTTAATGTTTTCAGAAGTGTCTTGCTCATAGAGTTGCTGTAATTCTGTTAGAAGGTGTCAGATTATTTCTTTTTTTTGTAAAAAAAAAAAAAATTAAATAAAAAAAAATGTAAAAAATAATAATAATAGATTATATTGATCCTATTAGCTTTAAAGATGATCTAAACAAGGGTGTCAAACTCCAGTCCTCAAGGGCTGGTGTCCTGCAACTTTTAGACGTGCCTCTGCTGCACCACACCTGAATAGAATAATTAGGTCATTAGCAAGACTCTGGAGAACTTATCTACACAAAGAGGATGTAATTAAGCCATTTCATTCCAGCGTTTTTTGTACCTGTGGCACATCTAAAACTGCAGGACAGCGGCCCTTGAGGACTGGAGTTTGACACCTGTGATCTAAAAGTGTACATATACAAAAATTCTACATGTTGCATCCTCTGTTAGGGTGGTTTTCTGGTGCTGGAAACAAACATATTCAGTGTGCGTGGGAAGTTAAGTTGCCTCCTCTGTTATCCAATAAGCTCAGATTTGCACTCTGTGGAAATGTATGTTTAAACTTCTGGGAGAGATCTGTAACATTTTATTGTAAAATTATTCCTATGTTTCTTTAACTAAATTTAAAGGGATATTAATTAGGAAATATAGCTTAGTGTTAATAATAAATAGAATAATTTTTTTTATTATATTCAATTCATTTGGTTTATGGTAAATATTAATAATAATATAAATATTAATCTGAGAAATATACAGAAGCTCTTTGCTTCTTAAAAGGTGATGAATAGAATTTAGCTGGGTAAAGAATATATCCTTTAGAAACTGTTTTCGATAGATGTGACTGATTATTTACGTATGCCAGGTTTGATGTGCATCATCTTCCACAACTTTTTAGCATTCGGTGCTTGACTCTTTTGAGCTCCAATTTCCTTTCCAAATTGAATGATGCAGAATGTTACACACCATTGACATACTGTAAACAGTGTAGTGTTTCCAGTCCATCAAACCGCTAAATTTTTCTTTCCACTCTGTTTAGGTCCAGGCTTGTGGCCTTTGGCATTTGGGGCTTTGGAGAAGGAGAGGCCCAGGCCAAAGAGGGTGAAGGGCAACACAGGGTGACCAAAGGACTCAGTGTGGGGTCACGCTGGGGCTCTTCCTTCTCTGTGTGCTGCGTGCCCCAGTGCTCTGGAGGCCAGAGCCTGATTACTGCTCTGGGATCCAGGCGCAGAGCGTTTTCATTAGGGAGAGGGCCAAGATCATCCAGGAAGGTTCCGGCCCATTAATACATTTGAAACAGCGAATGAAAGGAGGGGGCTGTTGAGAGGGTTTTGGGGGGTGTATGGAGTTATTTTGAAAGAGGAGAACTCTGTGGAACAACGATGAGAGCTTTGGTGAATAAATACCCTGTGGATCATCTTAACCCCGGTGTACTCTTTTTTTCCCCCGCTCTTCTCTCTAAGATCTGTGGCCAATTTTCCTGTAATTTGGAATAAATTGTTTGTGAAATCCATGTCAATGCTTCCACTGGGAATCCATTCACAAAAGGTGGAGAGAGGAGGAGGAGGCGGAGGAATTGGCTGGTTGGATAACTGCATAGAAAATAAGAACAATGTATGGAGAATCCGGTTAATGACATCATCTGCTTCCTTTTCCCAAATTTTCATACAACACGACACACAGATTTTTTTCATTCAATCTTGAGGTGGCTTGGAGTGATCAAAGTATTTGCCTTCAACTGAAACCAGAAGATGACACAGACAGATGTTTGCACAAAACCATGTTATAATTCTGATAAATGTTTTGAAGTCTGAGGTCAGTTCAAGATTACAAATGCAGGATCCAAACTTCCCAGGGTTTATATTACTTATCACTCAAGCACCGTTTTCTTTTAGCCTCTAATTGACTGACATAACACACAAGAGAGCAGGCTGATCTAATTATAACAAAGGTTAACTGTGTGTCTTCCCTCTCCTTGATACATGTGATATTTCCCCAGCTAGCTGTTGGACCACTGTAGGTGTTTATTACCCACAACCACGTGAAGCCTTCACTGCAGGAGGAAAAAAAAAATCTCTTCAGTTCAGTTTCCAGACTAGTTAATATTTTATCCTGCACATGACAACTATTGATTCATCATCATCACTTATTAATGGAGTCCAATGTTGCAGCAAATGTTAATCATACACAATTCTACATTTTTCTCATATAAATAGGCCCAACCGTATTTATATACGATGTGTAAATAAAATGTTTATTGCTGTAGCATAATCCCACAATAATCTTTTATTTGATGAAAATAAAATTATCTACATTTGGCCATTCATCTATCCACAAAAAACACTTTTTTTTAATCAACGGAAACATACGTACATGCTAAATGCTGCTGGGACTTCAACTAGGAACTTGTGCTTTGACCAAAAGAGACTAAGGGTGGAAGTGCCTTAGGTAACCTTACCATAGGTAACCATTCCTACCTATGGTTTGATTCATCTTTCAACTTCTCTTTGGAATGACTGAAAATCACAGTTTCAAAAGTTGTTTTATTTGGGATGCTAGGTAGCCACCAAGTATGCTCAACAAGTCAGGCAGTGAGCCATGCTGCATTTTTGTCTGTATGCTTAAGATGAATGAGAGTGCAAGAGACTATGACATGTTTGGTACACAGACGAAGAACATAGTAATGAAAGAATCTTAGTGTTTTCAGATCTCATCTATATTCATAAATCATGCACTTATGTCTCTTCCTTCATATGTTTTGGTTAATAGTCCGTTTTTCCCACTGTAAACAGCTCAAAACAGGGTTCCCTTTCTCCAGTTGTCCTTAGCATCACCTTTCAGATGCCAATAACGCAGACTGTCAGAGGAGACAAAATATTTTCCAGTTAAAGCAGACCAAGTAACTCTGAAGTGAAAGTCCCCTAAAACCAAGATTTAAACTTGCTAAATGCTACAGATGAAGCCTTATTGGTGTCCTAAATGTAAAAGAGGGTTTAACTGTATAGAAGTTTACCAGTAACTGCACCAATAGTGATTTTGTTAAAACAATTGTTTCTTAAAATTAAGTTTTAAAGAAATAAAAAACTTTATGTAATGGCCTTTTTTTTAAGGTTTTGTTGGCTCTAGTGGCCTTTATTTGAAAGTAGTTTGACAGGAAACAGGATAATGAGAGAGGGGGAAGACTTGCAGAAAATGTTGTCAGGCCTGGAATCAAACCTGCAACCACCGCCACAAGGATTAAGGTCTCAATACAGGGGTCATGCTTTTCCTCTGCACCACCACAGCACCCCATGTAATGGCTTTTTAACTATCTGTACAATATAGGTGATAAAGATGTGTAGAACGCAACCTATTTAAGTTTCTATACTGTGATGTTTCTCTTCTTGGAAAGACATAAACTCAAACCAGCTCCAACTGGTGAAGGAACTTGCAGTGAAAGTTTTTAACCCTGATGATAATCCTGGTAGTCTAATAAAAATCTCTTCAGGTCAAATCAACCTGAACAACAAATATGACCTTGTGTGCTCCTCTGGCCTGCCACTCACTACAGATAACAATCCTAAACGCGAACTGGGACCGCCGAGCCAGTGCAAAGTGAGCTGTTAATGCCTGACATGTGTTTTGTCACTGCAGCGCGACGGGGGGGAAAGACTGAAGGTAAGCACCAAGCTCAGAGAGCGACAGGGGTAAAAAGGCTCTGCAACTTGGCAGCAGGCATCTCTTTGCGTGCCAGCACAGCTGTCCGGCAGGCGTCTCATTGAGGGCTGCTCCCAACATTCAACCAACGACCAATCTATCACTACAACGGCCAGACGCACAAGGACACAAAGGTGTTAACCCAGCGTGCAGTACTGACAGAGCGCAAGCATTTTGCACATCATAATTTTCAGTCCTCAGGCTTGCATAACACGAGTTAAGTAGCTTGCACAGTTTGTTGCGTGAAAAAAAAATATATGTCTTGACAATTATATATTTTCAGTTTTTTTTTGTTACAGCATGTTGTATCCCTTCAATACTTTACACAGCGTCTGCAGCATCTGCCAAAAAAAAAACATTAGAGACAAACTTGACTGCTCAAGTTCTAAAATAATAGGTAATTTTAGTCAACTGTTATTAACATGTACAGCAACACGTCTGCAGACCTTCTTTTGTCAGACAGACAACAGAGAGAGGAGATTTTATGAGCAGGAGTTCTCTTGTGCCAGGGTTTTGTTTACACTTCTTACTCTTCTATTTCTACTGTATTATCTGATGCCTACATCCTGACTTCAGCCTCATGGTTAGGTTTTAATCTCCTGACGCACTCGGCTCTCTCGCTCGCAGTCCTATGACACGCAGGGAATCAGAGAGGGCTTATGTTACAGCACATGAATCAAAGCAAAATGAAATGCACTCCAGACGCTTTCAGATGGTTTTAATTTATGGCAGAAGCCTTTGGATACCAAAAAAAATGCATTAAATGTAATCTGATCACTTTGTTCGATGCTGAATCTAGGTGCAATCAGGCTCTATTGCGCCGAATGACTGATTTAAAAATAGACATGGTGACAGATAATACAAACTTACCAGTGATGACTTTAACATGTGTTTATCCCCACATGTGATGACAATAATTTCTACTATAGTAGGAAGGAATGTAAACTGCTTGCAGCCTCAGGTAGGAAAGAATATAAACTGCTTACAGCCTCAGGTAAACACTCTTATTTGATGAGGAGATATTCTGAGTTACAAAGTAAAATTAAAACTCATTTGTTCTAACAGCTGGCAGCATCCTCTTAATTTATTCAGTGTCAGATTCAGCAGGGATTGACTTTTTCCATCCTCTCACTTGTGGTTTGTGTTCCATCGATGCCTCAGTTGTTAAAATTATCCCTCATTCTACGTCCTCTGAGATCAAATCAATTTATGAGAGCAGGATATCTGTCATTGGACCAAACCCATTAAGGTCAATCCAACACGGCAAGATGTTTGTAGGCTCGTACATTAAGAGGTTCTCAGGCGTTTACAGTGAAGTGAGGAGAAGCATCAAGTTTTAATGCTCAAAGCCACAGAAACCAATGAGGGATTAGTCATTACTTGGCACTGATGCCTTGTGGCGTTTAAGGAGAAGTGCAAAATGCTGTCAAACAAATCTTTTTTCCCCTTCCAAACAGAAGTGATCTGAGGTTGTTTTCTAATCTTTTGCTCTGTTGAGCACATAATTTGTGGCCACGAGCAAAAGCATTAGCATACGGTCGCAACATTTGTTCCGGCATGTGTGTGGATGCAAAGAATCAGGAAGTGCATCCATCAGCAGTTTTGGGTACATGATGAAAAACAAAATGGCCTCTTCCTTCCTTCAACTTTGGCCTCTTCCTTCAACTGGTGACACCTGGTTAGCGAGGATGTTCCAGTGAACTCAAAAGACCATGTCATTCAAATGCTTTTCACTATAAAAGTTCAAAACAACTGGTTTGTTACATTTTCACATTGCGCAGGGTGTTTTCATTTGGAAAAAAGATGTTAATGATTTTGTGGAGGAAGCAAACATCTGCAAGAGGAGAACTTTCTCATGCTTCCTCGAGCAATTGTGAAATTCATGTTGATATTAAATCTGGTGCTTGTTTCTATCTGTGTGTTTCTGTCCTACAGCCAAGAGGGTCAAGCATCAAGCCAAGGCTTTGATTTGTAGTGTAACGTAACTCAACAGCGAGTACAAGCCAAACTGATTTTGCACTTGATGCACAAGGGGTTGACATTCTTTTACCTTTTTAGCTACATCATCTTTTACCATATAAGCATCCCCTCAGTTCTATTTAATCCCAGTCTACTTCCATTCCAAATTCCTAAATTATTTATTTTTCTTTATGTAGTAATAATGTGGCAACATCTTTTTTAAAAGTAGTAAGTTGGCAAGCTAAAAGGCTTGAGCAGCATCTATTAAGCAACAGACTGCAGGCTAGCAAACCAACCAAAGGCCAGCTTTACCAGCAAAGACCAGCTTGTCAGAGTCCCAGTATCATTCTATAAATAAATTTCTGTGCAATAAACACCATTACCATAAGGCCAATTTTAATTATAAATATTTTGTGTTTTACTACAGTTTTCCACCAGCGTGCCATGTGTTTCATGTAAAAAGATTTTTAAAAAACAAGTTTCTGTGGCCACTGACTAAAAGTGTAACAAATTTCTTGTAACTTGAGTAGAATTGTATTCTTCGGTGATGAGTAAATTGTTGCCATTAGTCCAATAAACAGCCGACTTAATTTAAACACTGACTCTTACACATTTTCTGTAAAAATAAAAGAAAAAGAAGTCTGCGTCTCCCTACTCAGGCTGCTGTCCCAGCAACCTGACACCAGATAAGAGGAAGACAATGAATGGATGGGTGGATGGACGGAAGGACGGACGGAAGGTCTGAATCAGAGTTCGATTGCCATTCTGACCTCTCCAAATTAACTGGATTTTTTAGGCAAACAGAATTAAAGCGGACTAAACAGGACTGGTGCAAAAGCACACTCAGTCTGGGGTTTGCTATTTCTTTAATAGAAGTTCACTTAAGAGTCTAAATTTTGCAAACTGTAATTATAATCCATTTTCACAGCATAAGTGTGCGCTGCTTGACTTTGACAAGTTTCTTCCTCCTCATGAAACACCTCACACTAAGTGATATAGCTAAGCAAATGAGCAAACAAAAGAAAAGTTCCAGCTTTTCACAGTGGAAAAAGTGAATATCTACAAATCTTCTTTCGGGGATGACGCACAAAGAAATAAAAATAAAGCCCAACGATGATGCAATAATTGTAAGGGGTGCTTGGGATAAATCTTTTCATGCTGTTGTTTCTCCAGCTGCACAGCACCTTTCTGAGAGTAATTGCTACAATTGTACCCTCAAACTGGTCTCATAAAAGGACCGTCTAGATGCAAACAGAACCGCAGCAGAGCAAAATCACAGGCAGCCATGTTTTGACAAGTGCATGATGAGTGTCCACACACTTTTGTGCCGGTTTACAATTAGATAAGCTAACTCTTTCCCAGAGTTCCTTTCACAGCCCGCCGCCTTGACATCCCGTCTGGCTCACTGCTCATATATGCTCTTTCTTTTAATGTCAAGTTCTAAAGCGCAGTTTTGCAAACTTTCTGGAGTTAAACAAAGAGAGACTACTACTGTATTCCATCTCTTTGCTTTCTCCTTTGCAAGTGTTGAAATGGTTACAGTGACTTGGCTCTGTAAAGAGAAAGATTGGAGAAAAAAGAGAGAGGGAGAAAGAGAGACTTTTGGATCTTGGAGAAATTATTCACGGCTGTAGTTCAGAGGAGCTCTCATATCATGCGCTGTGACAAGTGTGCGGCTCTAAGCACATCCCTGCCAGCCTGGAACTCGATGCCGCCGCGCCTTCCGCAGACACCATTAAGGCTGTGAAGAGGGAGAGCAGCCCGTCATCACGCTCACAGAGGAACAGAGGAACCCTGGTAATGTTTCAGAGTTTGGCGGCAGCAAAGTTTGTTTTGAAAGCTCACCAAAGTGATCTAAAAATTGAGTTTTGAGAGTTTTTCTCTTTTATTTTTTTTTGTATATTTTTGAAATGCTTACAGCTGAGGGAGAAAAAAAAAACAGCTTTTGATGTTTGCTTGTTTGCGAGAAGATTTTAACAGTCACCTTAGAGTATTTGTTTTAATTTTATTGCTTTGAATAGAGTGTGCTCTTTTGAGTAATAATAAATGTACCGTAACATCCATCAGTGTACCAGTTCCTCTCAGTTAGTGCAACATATTTTTAGGACATCTTCGAATGAGAAACTGAGAACTAAGAAAAAAAAAAAAGTATTTTCAAGGCACTGTGGTCTTTTTTTTTTTTTTTTTTTTTGGTATAATTGCCCCGTCCTCTGTTCTGAGGTCCAGACAAGAAAGGTTCATGCATTCAGAGACAATAACAAAGGAGCTTTGCTTTAGGCCGGGCATGAGGACAATGACATGTCACCCTTTTACACACACATCAGAGAAAGTGTTGGGGCTGGGGCCAACCATAACGACCCTGCACTTCCCTCTCATACATTTGTTGGGGTGTGTGTGCGCGCCTTTGTACCTTTGGTCTATTATCTGTGTCTGACTTGGCCTCCAGCTATCCACATGAGCTGGGGTGCCTACGTTGTGTAGACCTACTGCTGTCTGATGGTGAGAAGAGGGGTTCAAACAAGCTTTACCCAGTAATTCAGAGGCATGTGAATTACAGGGTAAAGCTTGCTCAGAGCATTGTCTAAATTAGTCTGGTTACATATGCAGAGTCCTCCTCATGCCCAGAGGTCACACACCATTCTAAAGACACTGGTGACATCTCTGTAAAATAAAAACAAAAACTCTGGGGGATTTTTCCAGTCTAACAAACTTTACACAAATATGCTGTTATATCTGATTTTTATATATATATATCCCTTGTGTTATCTATGTGCTTCGACTCATCAAACTCAAACTCACCTTTATCTCTAAATGAGGAAGAACGGGTGCCGCTTCCTGACAGACTGCTATTGATCCTTTTCAATGGGCTGTCAAATCCATATCTGGGAAATTGCGGGGTTAGTCTTTGCATGTTCTCCAGCCATGCAGTAGTGGCACGGCAGGTCACCAGCTGACCAGTTAAACGCTCATCTTAAAGGGCAATTCAATTCTGACAGTGACGGCATCAGGGGAGAGCGGCCAGGGTCAAAAGCAAACAAGTCTGTTTGACAGGACTGCAACTGCTGCACCCGATTCCCCCTTTTAACGAAAGAGGTGCCAGTTTTAACTGCTGTTTTAACTTTGCATTGATATGTTATTAGGCTATTATGAACTATAAGCAAGCCCAGTGCACAAGTCTATATGGCCTATTCATTTAGAAACTGACCATGAGCTAATTTAGCTTTTTGTTTGTGAAAAAATTGCTTTGCTAATGCTGATTTGTTCAGCTAGCTCTGTATATGTGTCAGTAGCTGTATTCTAATGAGCAGATAGACATCTTCGTTAATTCACATTATATTTAAATCCATTTTCTGAATATTTTCACTCCTTTTCCCTTTTGAGGTTGACACTAGAAGATCACATTGTTCTTCCAAAATCCACAGCTAATTTAAATAAAATAATATATATATTTTTTTCAAACAAAATGTAGCATTTCCGGAAAAAGAAAAAAAAAAAACGCTGTCATTCTCTGTGATGAAGATGCAGGCTTCTTTCACAACCACAAGATGATAGCATTATATTTTTACAAGTAGGGATTATCATTTTAAATTAAAGTACCTCACAAATGCTTTCCCTGGAACAAAAGAGCCCAATATAAACATGTGCTTGGCCATTTTTGAACAGGATTCAGAGATTTCCTAACAAATGGTAAATATTTGCATTTATTCCTTCAATAAGTCATAAAATTATGAAAATACACTTTATTTCTATGCACTAAACATGCACTTCATAGTTTTACAACTGTTTTAGAAAAAATAGGACATGGTTACTGATAAAACATTTTGTCAGCATAAGTCTGTAGTTTTTTTTTTTTCTCTACAATTTTTTCATGACTACTGCAACCTTTTCAGGAAATATAAAATTTTTTAAATTAACTAAAATCAAACCTATACCATTTATGTTGCACTTATTAACTTCAGTGTAGAAGGTGTGAATTTCCCTCAACATTTTTGCATGGACTTTTGTGTTTAGGGGGAAAAAAACAAACTTTCACAGGCGTAGATTTCAGACAAGCTGCCCAACAGAAGCTGGTGAACCCGTAAACCTTCAAACCTTGAAATGCAGATCTAAGACCTGCTGAGGAGTGATGGCAGCTGTCATCTCTGTGATAAAGTCAAACAAAAGAATGGAGAGAGCTGGGAGAAGAAAAAGAGAAGAAGAAGCAACTTCAACACTTTTCGCGCTCAAGACACGAGAGCATAGGGTTTTTTTTTCCCCCCCAACCCTTTTCAACGCGGGGTAGAGGGGGCGGAGATGTGCGCAGAATTTTATCAGTCAGCATAAAATGTGTTGGATTGAGAAATAAATAAAGGCAGCAAGTGACCACATGAAACGCTGCTACGCTGCAGGGGATTCTGCTTCTTTTGTTTACATGCTAATATGTTGCTGTGATAGCAATATGGAATGAAGGGGTCCTCCTTTGCCTTTGATAAACATTATCCCTTTGCATCTTTTTTCACTAGCCTGGCACAACAAGAATAGTATCCCTTGGAGAGTAAATGAGGCCCTTTTGTTGCAGGCTGACCTGCAGGCACTGGGCTGCTTTCACTATAAGCATGTGGTTAATATCTGAAATTCCTGCTTTCTTCTTCTCTCTGCGAGAAGTGATGATTTCTTACTAATATGACTGTGTTGTTTGTGGAGGATTGTGCACTTCCAAAGGGCCTGAAGGCATTCCCATATGCATAGCCACATACGTACTGATGCTTATTGAAATTAAGAATTAAAACAAGAAACTTCAATATATTTTGCTGGTATTTTGGGTGGTAAACCAAGACAAAGAAACACAAACGAATCCATAAATAATTTCTTTTTTTTAAATAAAGTCTGAAAAGTGTAGCAAGTGCTTATTTTCAGTCTTCTTCCTCTGATATCCCTAAATGAAATCCGGTGACACGGAATTCCTTTAGAAGTCACTGATTTAGCAATTACACCTGTAAGGTAATCTCAGCATACACACAGCTGCTCAATGAAGGCACTGAAAGTTTGTTAGAGAACATTCCTAAGCAAACAGCATGACCAATGAAAATTTAGAAAGATAAGGGAGGGTTGTGGAAAAGTTTAAAGCAAGGGAAGGTTACAAAACAATGTTCAAATATTCAACATGGCACCCAGCAACACTCTGTCCAACAAACGAAAATATCAAGGAAGGCATTAATTAGAAATGCACCCAAGAAGCACATGGTAACTCCGGAGGAGCTCCAGCAATCTACAACTCAGGTGGGAGATCTGTTAACAGGATGTAGTACACTTCATAAATTTGGCGGGGATGAAAACTTGGCAAAAGTTAAAGGCTCTTCTGAAAGAAAACCGTGTCAAGACGACACAAAATATGTGGAAGATGTTCGGATCAAAACTAGACTTTTTGCCTAAAATTTGACTTTGATGAAAGGCTATCATCACATCAATACCAAAATAAACATAGCAGCAGCATCATCCTGCCTCGATGCTTTTCCTCAGCAGAGACAAGGACGTCATCAAAGCCACAAAATAATGTAAGCTGCATAAGATGTGAACAAGGTGGAAATTGGCCCAGTCTATCCCAATTGGATAGAACTGCCAATTGGGAATTATTAAAAAAATATGACACTGATAGTTGTTCTCCATCAAGTCTGAGATGAATTCTAGAATTTTCAGTGTAACTGTGTAAAGCTGGTAGAGCGATACCCTAAAGAAACCTTCACGGTGTAACTGTAAATCCACAGGAGCTGAAGGTAAATTATCTGCAGAAAATATTCACATGTTTATTCATGAAATATTTTGAAAATAATTTTTCTTTTCTGCTCACCATATGTTCCACTTTGTGCTTGTTCATCAGATGAGATCCAAACCAAACACATGACAGAACGTGAATAGGTTTACGAGTTATGGACACTTTAACATGGCAGTGTATGTTTAATGCAATACTAAGCTTATCCATAGAGGATTGTCTTTTGCCCAGGTTCACACTGTCCCATACGTCACCTGGTCTCCCAGCCTTTGTGAAATTGGCCCGCCTGCTGCACACAGGGTCATGGCATCCTGCTATGCTGAGGGTGGGTGAGAAAACCTAAAAGAGACCCTGGACAGGAAGTGGACATGAGGGGATCAGAATGAGTGATGGAGAGACAGATTTTGACGAGGGGAAAAAAGAAAACACCTAACCAAGAGCAAAGACCTTCTCGGGTTTCATTTTAATAGCACCAGACCATTTTTCTCCCTTTACTCTAAGAACACGCCAGGCCATTAGGGCCTCCCAGTAGAATGTGTAAACCTCCTGCTATTAAAACCGCAGTTTGCACTGTCAGCTCCTACGAGCCAAATCTGTGACCACACTCCCCCCCACTGTCCCTCCCCTGTACAACTCGGACCCCCTTTTTTCCTCCTTTTGCAACAACTTTTAAGCCACAATAACCATCATCAGTTAAAGGCAGCGGGTCCATTACACTTCCCCTGTTCACACAGCCTACATTAAGCTAATATTGTCTATTCCCAGAGTGGCCCAGCCCTTCACACACCCCATCAATTATTAATCTCCCTGCTCACAGCTAATGTTTGGTCTGAATTATTTAAACCTATCTTCATTTATCAATAAACATAAATGTTAAACAAAGAATGCTGATGAGCACTGTAAAAAAAAAAAAGAAAAAAGTTTATGAGATTATTTCCAAGGGACGTGATTTATGGATGTCATATTCAGTGGTAATGTTTTAAAGAAAGGAAGCGATGATTACAAAGGCAGGCAGAGGCAGAGAGGGATGCACCAGGGCTCGGTCATTTTGTTTCCACACAACACAACGCTGTCAGCACTTCGGCAAGGGAAAACACCACATCCAAGGGACATTTAAAATGAGCAGTTTGGTTTTTATCCTTCCAAATGAATGGATTTTTTCCCCCCCCTGAAATAAGTGAATCCAAATATGCGTCTCTGATATTCGCTCTTGTTGAAAGCTCTTACATATTAGTCCAGTCCTCCCCAGGGTGCCATTACCGCTCGATACCCCTGCAGTGAGAACAAAATGAACCAGTCTCTGAGATGTCCAACCTGTTAAAAGGAGAATCGAGCCGACATGAGCGCAACCTCTCTGGTGGTTTTTTTCTGCTGTACGAAAGAGAATCTGAGTACAGTCGCGGCTGCTTTTGACTAATGAGGGAAAATAGGCGAACGGTGCAAGCTCTTCCAGAACAAACACATTTGGATATCATAGACGCCCTATGGAGGTAGGAATAATAGAGGATTTGCAGAGTGTAAAAGATCACAGCTTGGGTCCTGGCTGCCTGGCAAACAGATATCACCCAAGAAGTCCGTTCCAAATTTCCTTTGGAATGCCAGGAATTTGGTGCCATCGTGCCCTGCAGCGGAGAGAACAGCTTCAGAGATACTATTTACGTCAGACAAAGAAATCCCGGGTGCTTGAGTGCTCTAGTAGGATGTTGGTGGAGTGGGTGAGATTGATTCATCTCCAAAATACCTAAAGCTTTCATATGAAATCCACCTGTTCTTATTCAAACAGTTTGAATCAACAGATTATGTTACCAAGAGCACAATGAACATCAGTCTGCAGTCATGGTGATATGAGACAGAGAGGGCATTTATTGCAATCCCTACCGGTTTTATTCCTACATATAGTCTCAGACTTACCACGTGTAAAATTCGACGCCCCTCCTGCAGCACCTATCCCCCGTAAATCAGCCCCCTTCCCCCACGTGCACATGGGCATCTCCCGCATTGGGTAAACAAGGCGAAGCCTTCGTCGACGTGGTTAAGCCAGTGGCTCATGACAAGAAGGCTGAACGAGTGATTTAAGGTTTCAAGTGAGCGGCTTTCACAGCTAATTAACCCGCTGATGGCTGTGCATGTGCAGAGAGGAGCGAGGGATTCCTCCTCAAACGGGGTGACACTTCAAGTTGAGACAGCTTCACACATTTACTGTGACACGGAGGCTGAATGTTTTCCAGGGGAGCAGTCACTTATTTGTATTTTTAGAAGCTGCTGGTTGAGCATTTTCTAGTTCCTTTGCATTTATGAGCATGTTCTAGCACATGGAGTTTGCTCTTTTAACCATAGGCCTTTGGGGCTCAGGAAGGAGAGGCGAAAGGTATCAAATCTCTGGAAGCCTGCAGCGCTGTATTGATGGACAGCTTGCCAAATTTAGAGTAAATCTATAAAAAATCTCATGTATTTAATTAAATTTAAAACTGAGTTCATGAAAACTTTGTCTAGTTGTGAAATGAGCTGCTGGTATTTAGCCTGTTTTGGCTGAATGCCAGCAACTACTTTACTGTTAAAACTACAATTATCGACTTGGAAACACCCTCTCACTTTGAACTTGAAACATTAAGAGTGAAGAATGCATTGGCGCTGTTTTGCAGGCATTTTTTATTTTTTTTTCCAGAAACTCAATCTGTGGTGTGCTGAAAGCTCGTTCCTCACCTGTTAGCAGATCACCCACTGCTCCCTAGGGTCACCACTTGTTTTTTTCTCTGCTCTACCACCCAGACAGCAATGCTATTTAGTCACAGGATATTGTTTGTGAATCATGCCTTTGTAATTACAGTTTATGGGCCCCTATTATTAGCAGCTGACTATTTGAACAGATGGTAGAAAACTGTCCCATAACCCCTTTCCTTTTGCAAATAGAATTTTCACTAGCTGCATAAATACAAAAGATAAAATACATCATCTTGCAAATTTCTGCCCCTTTCTGTTCACATTAAAGCCCAAAACTCGAATTTGGGGAATTTTCATGGCAGACCAATACAAAGTCGAGCATAATTCTCAACAAGTAAAATGGTGCATGCTTTTTAAAATGTTTTAGTCAGCTCTTTGTGGGACCACCACTATTTAAAGCTGAAAGTCTTTTCCTTCTTTGAACATCTACAGAATGCAAGTTTTGCAAATTTTGCAAAACACCTGAAGCCCAGTCAGTTTTGATAGGAATTACTGTCAAACAAATTCACCTGTTAAAAATAACAACCTTTGATAAGGTACTAAATATATTCCAATATATATACTACATAAGTCCACATTTCTGTATTATTAGTATTTTTTTCGTATTGGCCTGTTGTAATAACATAATCCTATATATTGCTTTTTTTTTTTTTTTTAATTAAATGTAAGCTGAAAATCATTGTAAACAACATGAATACAGACTTGAATTTGTGTTGGTTACACACAAATTCAATATTGCATAATCAACACATATATTTGTGTGGACATATATTTGCGTAATTAACATATAGACATCGTATATATTAATTACACACAGACATCAGTCTCTGTGATCGAAAGGTTGTCGGTTCAATTCCAGCTTCCTCCTGCCTAAAGAAAATCCTCTCCACAGCATGTTGATGGTATTGCTTGTTTTTCGTAGAAATTTGTAACATTAGATTTCAACCACATAGCATTTTTAAAGCTGCAGTAGAAAAGAGGTCCAAATACCAGTACTTTGCATGGTTTTATCGCCCCAAACCAAATCTGTATGAAATATATTAAAAATGATTCAACTGGTCTGGACAGTTCTGCAAGGCACTGTGACATAGACAATTCTTTTTGTCTCTCCGTCTAATGACTTAAAAAATATCTTTCACCAGTTAATGTGAGGATGAATAGACGTAGTAGCAACAATCTACATCAGTTGAGTAATTGTTTCTAGATGGAAGCTTTTTGCGTTTTCATTCGAGCAGCTGCAATAGCTCATTTCCATCATCCTTGAGGCTGTTCAGAAAAAAATAAAAAAGGTAAACAAAAGCAAATAAGACCATGTAAGTCATTACAGACCCTTAGCCTCTTTTAACTACTCTCCTAAGAACGGCATTATTATCTATTTGTGTATGCAGCTCCAGGTTATTTTAAATTGCTCCGTGATGAGTTCATATAAGCCTTCTAACAAAATTCTGTTATCATGGGTTGCACTGTTATGGATTGCTGGGTAAGCGTTTTTTCTCCATTTGTGCATTTAACTTAAGTTCCACTTGATAAATTGAAAAGGTGTATCAACTGTCAATTGTATGTAACATTAATAAAACTACAACAGTTTTAACTATAAAACCAAAACAGTGAGGTAGCAGGACTCTGTTGTGCACCGTTCTTCTGATGCATTCTGGGACGTGCTAAGGAGATGCAAGAAGTGAACAAAGGTGTGTGTATGACCAAAAAGATATAAATCAGTCTCATTAATCCCGTCTTCTTATTCTCCCAGGCTGGGAGGCAGAGCAGCACTGCGTGGATCTGCAACACAGATGGGCCGAGAGGAGGAGCAGGAAGGGGGGAGGAGTTGTATTATCAGTCTGAGCGTCATTAGACATTACAGTGAGCGAGTGAGCAAAAGAGGAATTATGAGAAATATGACTCCCACAGCAAACCAACCAATAATGTGCTGAGGTGAAATGCAGTCTATTCATCCAGAGCGACACAATAAAGCTTATTTACTCTCCTTTCAGTGCAAAAGAATCTCAAAATATGTAGTCTTGCATTTTGATGCTTCAATCCAAAGCTTATCCTAATTATTATTTTTTTTCCAGATTGCAGTTGCTCACTAAGGGACAGGTTTGCTGTTTCACAGTTCTGTTGAATTGCTGCATGGTCATATTATCTCCACTAAATTCAATTGATTTCAGTCAAAAATGCCATTGATTTTAACCCATCTGCTATCGCCAGGGAGTCCATAAAACAGATAAAGAGGTCATAACCGTTTTACCAGCCTGTAGAAATCCACAGAAAGATTTAAAGGGTCGTGAAAGTCGGCTGGTTCACAATGAGGCCAAGAAAATAACACAAGAAGGCCGCATTGCAAGCACCTGAATCTCAAAGTAAGTTTTAAGGATGATTGCTACTATAATCATCCTGTAGGGGAAAAAAAGATTTTATGGAAATATGGGTTTAAAAAATTATATTATATATATATATATATATATATATATATATATATATATATATATATATATATATATTTAGATGTTTAGCAGTTGAGCTAGCTTTAAACAAGGTGTAGTTTATGTTTAAGTTGACAGTGCACACAGGGAAGAAAAGTCTTAAGACTTTATCTGTACTTAAATTGCATTTTAGAATATTTCCTCCAACGTGTGTGTTAGCCCTTATATGAGGGACAATTATAAGAGAAGAAATGATCACAGGATGAAATCAGTGCGCTTTCACTTACTCTTGTATTGAGTATATAAGCAGAACACAGAAATCTCTTTTCATACAATTCTTAGCACATTACCTGCACCACGTCACAAAAACCACAAGTCACTATTCCCGTCCATACAAATAAAACTGCCGGATTCCGAACACGTTGCTAACGGCCTACTGCCTTTAGCAACAGAGCTAAGCTAGCCAGCCAAACGCTCGCCACACATCATAGCACAGCAAGACAACCAATCCGCTACGCAAAACAAACCAAACACACACAAACCCGCACTTACAGGGCCAGCATTCATCCGTGTCATCCTCCCGAAAGTTTGATCCAATTTCTTACCTTATATGAGAGACAATTATGAGAGAAGAAACGAACACACGATGAAATCCGTGCGCTTTCACTTACTCTTGTATTGAGTATAGAGAAGAGCGCACTAGTCCCCCTAGTGGACTCTTTTGGTCATGGCGCCAACGCGCCCCTCTTCCAAACAAAAGACCCAACAACATCCCTTGCACACCCCAAACCAAACTAAATTAATGAAAATAATCAACACAGTTAGATCAAATATTAACAACGTCAAATGAGTGTTATACCCTGCAACATGTGCACTCTTGATTTGCTCTTTTGCTCACATATTTTTGCGGTTTTCTGCTTACTACTAATGTCTTTCTGGATTTATATTGCATTCCAGTGCAACCACTGGAAAAATACTTTTTCTCACTGGTCTATTTACAAACCATTTGACCCAAACAGCAGAAATTGTCATTTTGAAATTTGACTGTTAACAAAACTTTAAACCTGTGAAGCTTTTTCTCAGTGTGTACCAGTGGTGAATTTGTCAACCTGCCCTTCTAGTTCTCTCGGGTCCTCCAGGTCAGCAGAGGTCACTAAGCAGTCATAAAGATCAAGAATAGGTAGGGGCAGCACTGTGTAGACACCTATATAGTGTCTGCTGAGAAAGATTCAAAATCAAGATGCATTAACTTTTTTTAGGAGGAGGACGGGGGTATTTTTTGGCTCTAGTGGCTTTTATTTCACTATACATTGACAGGAAAACACACCATGAGAAAGGGGAGAAGACATGAAGCAAGGGGCCCAAACCAACAACAGCAGTGTCGAGGACCGAGGCCTCTGTACACAGGTCGTGTGCTCTACCCACTGCGCCTCTCCCAAGAACTGTTAACTTTTGATCATAAGGAGAGGGTAATAGATATTAGACATAAATAAATGTCACAAAAACGGCTCATTTGGTTCAGATGGCTGGGGCCTTAAAATAAATTCCAAAGTAACCTTAAACAGAAAAGTGGAAGAATAAACCCAGAGATAAAGTTACCAAACCCTGAAATGCATACATTAAACTTTGCTTGATTTGGTCAGTTCACTGTGATGAGTAGGGAAACTTGGATATTATAACACTTTTAACTACCCAAAGTTATAATAGATCTTTATTGCATGTTTCGAGACAGGTTGTGTCAATTATTAAATCAAGAATAGCTTTGAAGCTCATATTGTCTACCACAGTAATGTAGTTAAACTTATATGGACATTTTACAAGTGTGCAGCTGAAGGAAATACAACAGATTTATTTTTTCCACACGTTTTTGGCACATTGCTAACTTTTACAATGAGGAAATGGTGTTTGAGACACTCAACCATTTTAGATCAAATGGTCCTGTGACATTGACAGATGAAGAACCTGCAGCTAATTTATAATGCACCTGTCCAGGGACCTAAGTTGGATCTCAGTCCTGTCAACATTTTATTTCACTTGCCATCACCCTAACTGATTTACAAGATCGGGTTTGCACCTCCATCACCTTCAGCTGTATTGACTGAGGCAGTGAAGACTTTGGAGAACCCCCACATCCTCATTGTTTACCTGTGCTTTCTGTGAGACTCTGGGATTTGAAAGATGGGATAGCTCTTCCTTCCTTTCCTCCTATTGGGATATTTTTTATTACCACAGAAAAAAAAGGGAAGAGATTATGTGATGGGTGAAAGAAGACGTGGGAAACTTGGGCGAAAGGAATTCACTTTTTTAAGGAAAGATGAGACGTTATATTACAAAAGCCTTAAACTTATCTTTTTCATAAGGATAAGGTCCTAAGTAACATCTAATACTGCAACAAAACCAAAAAAGATGTCATGGGAGTCATTAGCTCTTTCCAAATAGATGACATTAGTCTGTTTTATGTTATTTTCTTCTTATTTAGAACTACAACCCTTCCTCTGTGATGTAGATATGCAGCTAAGCCAAATCCACATAATAGCGTTAAATTATACCTCTCAAAACCATGAAAATAAATACATCCCTCTACAGTGCTGCCTTTGAGGCTGTGTTTTGGATGTGCATGAAAGATTTTGTCTTTATTTCAGTGATTTTAGAGGAAGTGGTGAGGTTTTCTCTGTGTAAATCACTCAAGTTATAATGATAGATTTGTCAGAAACCGAGAAGACAGTCAAGCAGGACCCATGTGCCGAGTTACAAACAAAAGTTCCCATTTTAATCACACTCATGTGGAAATCATCCTGTATAATTTGAATTCAGAAATCTCTGAAAGAGTCTGACTTTTTATCG
Organism: Girardinus metallicus; assembly: GCA_903067095.1. Lineage (NCBI taxonomy): Eukaryota > Metazoa > Chordata > Actinopteri > Cyprinodontiformes > Poeciliidae > Girardinus > Girardinus metallicus. Next base: position 27,138 of record CAEGAE010096578.1, read on the forward strand.
GATAAATCTTACATATGCTTGATAAATTTAATAAAGTGCATGTTTCGTTTCAGGATGGAATATACTTTTTACACCAATATATCTTCTTACAATAAAATCTTCCAGTTTTCCAAAGCAAGTGGTTTACACTATATATATATATATGTATATATATATATATATATA
>CAEGAE010096579.1:0-14485 GCA_903067095.1 Girardinus metallicus
TGTCATTGCCAACAAAGGATATATTACAAAATATTGAGATGAACTTTTGTTATTGACCAAATACTTATTTTCCACCCTTATTTTCAAATAAATTCTTTAAAAATCAGACAATGTGATTTTCTGAATTTCTTTTTCTCATTTTGTCTCTCATAGTTGAGGTCTATCTATGATGTCAGTTACAGGCCTCTCTCATCTTTTTAAGTGGGAGAACTTGCACAATCGGTGACTGACTAAATACTTTTTTCCCCCACTGTACAAATGAATTTGAACGCAAGCAAAAGGGAGACAAGTTAATGAAAAACAGACAACTTTGAGAGAAGTGTCTGGGAGGAAACGGATTTGCATGAACGTCAGCGAGCTGAGATACAGAACCTCAAGGGAGTCCAAGCTGTTTGTGTAAATGAGGCCGACTACTCCCAAAACCTCCTCCTGTCATCAGAAACTAACTTTTCCTCTCACACTGAGAGAAAACAATCAGCATTCACATGAGCCAACGCAAACACTTTCTCTCGCTTGTCGGTTCTATCTAGAGCCACATAGCTACAAATCTCCTGGTTTTTAATGAGTCTGATGCTGATTTCCATCTGGGGGGTGGAGTGAACTCTCATGCTGTGTGATTTAACTAAAATTAGAAGTGTTTACAGTCTGAACAATTAGTTTACATAAGCCACAAATAAACACCTTACAATGGACAATAAAGGAAGAAGTCCAGGAAGTCAGTTCCTGTGAAAATGCCTTGAAAAACTTTTTTTAAACAGTAAGTGTACTGAACATTTTGTGTTTGATCCTCATAGTAAACTAGCAATATGTTCCTAGATATAATTCAGACAGAAAACTAGACTAGAAGACTCATGTAAATAATAATAATAATAATTAAACAAATATGTATCTCAAAGTGGACATTTTTTTTCTGCTGCGTATTTAACTGGATATTTATTCCTCCTGATATGATCAACAGCCTGCTACAAACAGAGGAAGCCCTGAAACGTCTACAGGGACAAACCGAGGCTTATCTCGTAAACGACATTGAGAATAAAGTTCTGTTTATGGAACAAAGTCACTCATCCTCCATTCTCTGAAAAACTCCAGCTGGTTTTTGCTTTTATCAGAAGGAAAACTAACGTACACGTTCGTCAGACTACAATGAAATGTTTCGCTCCAAGGCTACGTGAGCCTCAGATTATATACGTTAAATAAAAGTCCTTCTGTTGGACTAATCTCTAATCTGGTCCAATTTAGTCACCACAAGCAAAAATGAAGATTAAAAATAAAACATTTAACATATTTTCCGCACAATGAGTCACACTTTTTTCACAGTATGTCTGGTAAAATCCATAACCTTTTAATCATACGCCATTAAAGTAAAGCTTTCTGACAACAGTTACGTCCGACTGATTGAGGACGTCTAAAATATGCAGGACTCCTCTTCAAAGACTGGAGTCTGACGTCGGAAATGACCGGAAGTGAAGGGGCACATTTCTGTCTCTTCCAAATATGTACGATTTTCTTGAAACTTACTGGTTGGATAGGTGGGGTCTATGACATGCAGTTTTTTTTTGTTTTTTTTTTTTTGTAGTTAGCCATGAAACTTCATTGTAAGTTGATTTCATATCATTTAAAAATAATAAAATAAGTACTGAACTTGTTTTTGCGCTTTCCTATTTCGATTAAAAATGTGCCTTTTTTGTGTGAATTTTAGGAAGGCGATAGACCAAGTACGCTTAAAATTTTAATGAAGGCACGTTGAAGTTTGGTTGTGGAACGTCTTCGGCAGAATATTACAGAGAAATGTGGTATTATTTATCTATTTAATTATTTACATGGCCGGTCCGTGTAATGAGTTCCTCTTGGTCGGGCTGTTATTATGTGACGGGAAAGGTGACATCAGGAGAAAGGAATTAGAGTGAAGCCGGACACGGCGGGGGAGGGACACGTTTGGGACTAAGTTTGGGCGGAAACAAAAAGTCTTCGGGAGTCTGATAAACTGCAGAGGAACGTGGGAGAGAGACGCAGAACGTCTGGAGCCATTTTCCTTTCGATCTGGAGCCAGGATTTCACCAACATGATGTTTTCAGGGGAGCTAAGGTCTTCGGTTTTGGTGCTGGTTTGCTTGTTTTCTGCTGCCACTGCTGCTGGTGCTTTCAAAATAAACGGTGAGGAAACGTTCCCGTTTTATCCGTCTGAAATTAATCGTACGTCAAAATGACCTGCTTTTTTTTTTAACATAACTGTTGTGACTTTACGCACACAAATGAGCTGGTTTTAGAAAACAAAGTAGGAAGAAACTAGGGTGTTCTTCGACATTTTTTCGCATATGAGTTGACGTTAAATAATGGGGTGGTTAATTTTAAAGTTACAGTTTGTAGTGTTTGTTATTTTCCCCCAAAACTGAAGCATGAATGGTAAATTAAAGACTACTTTTGAGTGGTTATGTTTTTTCGGCGTTTTTCTTCTTCTTTTTTTTTTTTTGTGTGTGTGCGGGCGTGTGTTAGAAAGTTAGTACAGGGCCGGTCCAAGGTTGAATGTAGCCCTAAATCATCCACAACTTTTACAATCCAAGGTGCCCTTTTCATCCTCATGAATAGATTCTCTTCTATGTTATGTTATTTGTCAAAAATTCAGTGTAAAAAAAAAAAAGAAGTTTTCAAACAAATTACAAGAAAAATAGATGTAAAACAATTTTACTTGCACTTTTTGGTTAATTCTGTCGTGAAAATTTAATGTGGTCATTCCACGAGAAACTGGATTTTTATTATATGTTAGAGAAATTTGTTGTTTTTAACCAAATTTATGAAGAGCCCTTGTGAAAGGGCCAAAGAGCCATTTTGTAGATCATTGCCCATGAGGGACCGCCATGTTTATTTAGGTTTATTTGGAAATTTCACAATTTCTGTAGTCCTAGAATGAACACAAGTGGTACTACAATCAGGCCAATCTGTTTGCATTATTTATCCAATAATTTTGTTTCCCAAGATTTTGTTTACGTCCCTCCCTACTTCTGCATTATTCATGTCAACTAACCATTTTTGCATATGTTATATGTAACATATACAATATATATAGGTTAACGTCTTAAAAAATAATCATGATAAATAGTCATACTGAAATGCTTTATTTTAAGGTTTCAATGTTTTCAGAAGATTATATAGGATATTTTCTACTTTATTCTGGTTTTTGTCTCCATTTGGGACGTTTGTTTCCTGATCCAATAACTCTCAGCTGATCCCCTACAGATAGATATTACAGGTGATCACTCTAAATCATCAATTGCCAAAGCAGGTGCAAATCACAAATTGACAGTTCATATAAAACATCCAGCCTTTTTATACCTAAAAAAGTTGTCAGAAGCAACCGAAAATATAAAAGTATGAATTGATCAGATCTACCTGAGGTGTTGTCAGTTAATTTGCCTTGGCCCCTTCATAATGACTTTGTATTTCTCTGAATTAATTCTTTGAATAGTAAATATTTCAGTAAATAACAATTTGAGTCCTGATTTGCTTCTTTATTTTTTCTTTCACCAGGCACTAATCCACGGACCTTTGTCATTGCTCCAGCAGGCACATATGAACCAATAGATTATTTTGATGGAGTTCAGCAATCTGTTCCTTCAAACCAAACAGTAAGGAATAAAACATTAAAAGGATCGCTCTCTGAAGAGGCACGTCAGTTCCTGACAAGCCCCATTTCCACGATACTCATGCCTTCGTTCTACACCTTGGTGTGCTGCATCAGCGTTCCCATCAACCTCGCCGCCATCGTGGCCTTCTTTAAGGGCATCCAGCCAAAGAAGCCGGCGGCAATCTACATGCTGAACCTGGCCTCCGCTGACCTGCTCTTCGGCCTCTTGCTCCCCTTCAAGATCTTTTACCACTTCATGGGCAACAACTGGATATTCGGCTGGTTCCTGTGCCGACTGGTCACCGCCAGCTTCTACTGGAACATGTACTGCTCCGTCCTTCTCATAGCCTGCATCAGCGTGGACCGGTTCCTTGCAGTTGTGTACCCCATCGACTCCCTTGCTTGGAGGAAGACGGAGAACACCATTAAAGCTTGTGTGACCATGTGGGTCTTGTCCTTCGCCGCCTCCGTTCCTCTTGTCGTCTCCAACCAGACGGCTTACGTTGAGGGGCTGAACATCACCACCTGCCACGACGTCCAAACCATTGAGGCAATTTTGTGGTTGAAGATATATTTTATTGCCATCTGTTTCTCCCTGTTCGTTTTGCCTTTTCTTGTCACGGTGGGGTCCTACACCAAAGTTATCTGGACACTGAGCAGCGTGGCACGCGGGCTTCAAGGAAGATCACGCAAAAAAACAAGAGCGGTGGTGATGATCTTGACGGTCCTAGTGATTTTCGTGCTGTGCTTCATGCCCACCAACTGCTTCCTGCTGGCACACTACTTGCTGTTTGAGGGATCCAACAATGCCACCAAGGCCACCGACAGCTCCTACGGGCTCTACTTGATGTTTTTGTGTTTGGGCAGTCTGAACTGCCTCCTGGATCCCCTCCTCTACTACTTCGGCTCTTCCCAGTGTCAGAGACAGCTGTCCAACATGCTGTGTAGATCGTCGACGAAGGGTAGGCTCACCAATTCGTCGTCTGACTCGTACAGATCCAGCACCAGACCCATTCTGAAATCCAGCCGCACCGAATGCTCCACAATAACTTCATCAGTGAGCAAAACGAACTCATTGGAAGCAAACCTGAACAGCCAGTACAAGAAACTGTTGGTCTGATCACTGTGGCACTGGGCAGTGGTTAGTATTTTTAAGTGCAGAAACACAAAGCTGCAAATTTAAGGCTACTACATAAACTGAGCACTTAGTTGAGTTGTTTCTGTTGAGATTCACTGAAATGGAAGGTGACCAAATATCTTGCACTAGTAGAAACACTAGAAATCTCGTTTTCTTTTTCTTTTTTTGTTTGGCAAGACCACAAACCTACACGCACAGATGTGAAGTTAAATCTGGCATAAAACTGAGTGTAGAACTGCAGTATGCTTCACCTTTTGCTCTGTATACTTACATACGCACACTGAACGTTACTGTTGTTACATTTAGTGCTTTGTTTTTTGTATATAAAAGCTTTCAGCTATATCTTTTCAAAATATACAATATTTTTTGTTTTTTTATATATATATTTTTTTGTCTCGTAATAAATATTTGAGACTCAACTTTGATGTTTTGACTTCTATTAAGCAAACTGAATTAACCAGAGGTTCCAGTTAAAAGGAAAGTAGTTTAATGCTGCCACCTGCTGGCCAAATATATAAATCACTAAGTTGGTAGAGAACTTGACATCTTTTATTTATTTTTTTTAACACAATGGGTCACGTTATATTTAACAAATGTAACTTAGTACGTCTGGTTGATACTGAAGAGGGAATTCATTTCAGTAACTTTGTTCATGACGGGAAAATCTTGAATTACTTGCACAAAAAGTGATTTGTATCACTGATTTCTGTACGTTTTAATTGAATACGGCTGACAACTAATGAAAACGTGACATTCGGTGTGTCAGAAAATTTTACGTGATATTGGTAAAGTTAAACTATAATGCCTGTGGAATTGTAAGAATTGTCCTTTTAAAATGAGTTGAATTTCTATAATGATACTGTACACGTTAACTGCGTCATCAAAAAGACATTCAAATAAAATTTGAGTATTAGGGGGAACTTCATTAGAATTGGCTACAAATAAAAGCCAATGTAATGTAAATGTAAAACATGTCGCTAAAGGTGACGCATGCGTACCTCTAAACTGCTTATGACACTGATAGTGTCAAAATTGTTCTTACTCATCTGCACCGATAGGGGGTGCTGTTTCACCGTTTATTAAGAAAAATGTAATCCTCAGCACTATATAGCAATGCCAAAGAGAAACCTAGGCTACAAGTAGTTATTGCTTAAATATCTCAAGATAATAATGAACTGCTTCCTAAAATCCTTTGTCAGAAATCTTATTAAAATGTCCTTTAAGCACGGAGTCAAATATAACCTAGCTGAAATAGTCGAAAGCAGAAAAATGCTTATCAGAGTCTTATAAGCATTTTTAATTCGGCTGATATACTATTCTCCTTTAGTGAAACAACGTCGCTTTCTTCTAGCTTTTTTTTTTTCCCCTAAGTGACACATACCTAAAATACTGAGTTTGTACAGGAGATGTTCGCATACAGGCCAGTAATTTAAAAAGAGAGATCCTGGCTGATAATACTCGCTGATTGATCAATCAGATTAGAAGAGTCATTGTACTGACTTGATAACCTGTATGTGTAAACACAGTAAACCAGTTCAAGGAACTTCTTGTGTGCGATATCGCCCCCACACCACAACCCCGCGTTCCTGGAAAAACAGGTGACACGCTTTTACATGAAATCTTCTCGTTACCAGGTCATTTACCGTCCTGGAGTGGGTGGGGGGAGGCCGGTGGCTTTGCGTAGTCACGTGACCTATAGTGACATCATCCAGGTGTCACGGAAGTTGGTTTTGCAACCTGTAGAGACGAAACAAACGGTGTCGACGCAGACCGCGCCCGCTCTCATTTTTAACTTCGCGTTTGTCACCTGAACTTACGGCCATGCAGACGTGTGCGACGACAGAAGGTAAAGTTTTATCTTCTTTGTGCTTTTTCTTACTGTTATCACCTCAATAACTTGTCAGTGTGGAAACCCAGTACATAAACAGGGATGTTGGACGACAGGTGTCTCATACCGTTAGGTTACACAGTACGTGCTTACACCCTACAGTCCGTCTCCACAACCACTACGTTTATTGTATTGTATTTCATGTGGAGTTATAGAGTTAGACCAACACAAAACTAGTGGATAGTTGTAAAGTGTAAGGTTAACAATGGGTGTTTGTTTTTGTATTCAGGCATTACGGTGTGTACATTTATGGTGTCTCTTGGCCAGGTTTGCACATAGAGAGACATTTTGGCCCATTCTTCTGGCCACAATGTCTCAATTGCAGTCAAATTGGACGTATGGGTTTTATTAACCTGTACTTCTCAACGGACTAAAGGTCTGGTCTTTATGAATGTGTTTTAAAGTCGACTGTTTTTGCTGCAGCTTCGGCTGTCCTGCTGGAAGGTCCAGACCTCAAGTCTCATTCGACACAGAGATGGAGTGTTTTTGGAAGCCAGTCAGGATGTTCAGTTTAAGTCTTTTAGTCGGATCTCTTAAGAGCATCGCATGATCTAAAAGCAATTAGAAAAATGTTGTACGGTACTAATACCATAAGACACCAATGAACCATAGTTAGAAAAAAAAACATACTGCACTGGCGAGCCCTTCCAGGAGACCCCGATCGACCAAAATTTCTCAGAGATCACATCGACTATTACCAGGAGGTCATAAGAACCCAGAACAACAGCTACAGCTGTGCAGACATCGATTCCTTCATGTCAGTGTTTAACAGAGAGACTTGGTAGTAATGGGAAAGCTCCTAAACCAGAACCAAAGGCTGGCCAAGCAGACCACAAAGGTCCATCTCAAACTTGTTACAGAACATCTTGATGAGCCCTTTTGAGAAAATTTTCCGTGGACTGATGAGACAAAAATGGAAATTTTGGGGAAGTGTGTGCTATGGTATGTCAGACCTAAAACTAACCAAACAAACCATCACTGACAGTAAAACAGGGTGGTGCTGATGGTCTGGGGCCTCTTTGCTTCCTTAACACCTGAACAAATTGTCGTAACCGAAGGAATCAAGAATTTTGCTCTCTACCAGAACAGCTGTCAATACAGAACCCTTGGAACAACCCTGCTTTGTTTTTACAGCAGGGAAATGATCCAAAGCAACAAGTCCACCTCTGAATGGCTCAAAGCTAGGTTTTGAAGGTGCCCATCAAAGTGTGGACTTAAATCCAACTCAGAAGCTGTGGTGTAACCTTTCATACTTGAAAATCCACCAGCATGGTTTAGTTATAACCATTTCTGAAAATGACCGTGGGCCAAAAGTCCTCAATGAAGAAATTGTCAATGCTGGCACAACCAGAATATAAGCACATTTATTCGTTTTAGGGTACAGTTACTTTTCCCCAGAGGTCCAGGTTGTTTTGGATAGAATTTCTCCCTTAATGAATGAGGTCATTATTTACTCAGGCTATTTTTTTTTATCCAATCTTTAAAATTTCATCATAATCTGAAAAAATATAGTGTAAAAAATAAATAACTAAAAAGAGATAACAAATACTTCTTATAGCACTGTATCTCTTTTTCAGGTCATTGTTATGCACCACTTTATGTTGGACTTATCTCATAAAATCCCATTGAAGTACACTGACGTCTGTTTATTATTATGCACTGAATATGAAAAAGTTAATGTTTTAAAAGTACTTTTAGAAAGTTCTAAAAATAAAGCCTGTTGTTCATTTGCTTATCCTTTCATGCTTTGAATTCACAGGAACGCCCAAGGGCTTTACTGGGACAGAAACAGATTATGGCGTATTTGTTGGCTCTGAAGCCCAAGCAGTCCTGAAAAGTCCTCTCACAACCGCCTTCCTCCCAGCCGTCTACACCTTCGTGTTTGTCGTTGGGTTTCCCACCAACGTCTTGGCGCTATGGGTTTTCCTCTTCAGGACCAAAAAAAGGCACCCATCATCCATCTACATGGCCAACCTGGCTCTTGCTGATCTGCTTTTTGTCATTTGGATCCCTTTAAAAATAGACTATCACCTCAATGGCAACGACTGGAAGTATGGAGATGGGCTGTGCAAAGTTCTGGTGGGGTTCTTTTATGGCAACATGTACTGCTCCATGGCCTTCATTGCCTGCATTAGTGTCCAGCGTTACTGGGCTGTAGTCTACCCAATGTCCCAGCATCAAAGGAGCACTTTTTTAGCAGTTTCTGTTTCTGTAGCGATCTGGGTGCTGGTGTGGCTCATCACCATTCCTCTCTACCTCTACGATCAAGAAGTAAACATAGCAAACATGTGCATCCGGACCTGCCATGACGTCACCAGGCCAAGCCAAAAGAAGACTGCGGCTGGATACTTCTTGACAATGGGAACGCTGGGATATGTCGTCCCCACAGTTGTGTGCATCATATCGTACGTCCTCATGCTCAGAGCTCTCCAGGACAGCATGGGGGACCCTACCATTGCCAAGAAGCGCCGCAAGGCCGTGGTGTTGATCATCACCGTCCTGGTCATGTTTATCGTCTGCTTCACTCCCAGTAACATCATGCTGCTGGCGCACTACATCCTCCTACTAGGAGAGGTTGTGAACAACGGGTACGGGTTTTACATCACCACCCTGTGCCTAGCGAGCCTGAACAGCTGCGTGGACCCTTTTATTTACTACTTCATCTCCGAGGACTTCAGGGAGCACGTGAAGAACACGTTTCTGTGCAGGAGTCAGAGGACAGTTGAGAGGAAAAAGGTCTCCTTCAGTGCTCTGAAGTTCTCCAAGAAGAGCAGCTCGTACACCACCAGTAGTACGCGAAACACGCAGAGCAGCGATTGCTGATTGCGGTGACATTATTAACCCTCCCGTGGTCTTAGCATGACGCTTGTAAAGACGCAAGGTCAATGCGACCCCCGTCAGACCGCTCACAGAGTGAAGAGTTTGCGGGGTCAAGCGTTAGACTACGGGAGGGTTAAACTCAGGTTTGAGAGAAACAGATCTTGAGATGGAGCAGTCGGGAACAGGTCTATGATTTCCTAGAGCTTTTTTTGCATGGTCAATATTTGTTTTTGAAAAATAATTTGTACAGTTTTTTTTTATATATATATTTTATGTATTCTGCTATATGCCTCATTTTATTGCCATTTTTGTCCAGGTACCTTGATCATATAGAAGATACTTATGTTGTGGTTTTAGATAAGTGAATGTAGCCTTTTTTGTGTGTGAATCAATTTGCTAATGACACCTTTTACCTATTAAATTATGTAAAACTACCTTAATAATTGACTTATTTTATATACATTTTTGTGTAACCATGCATTTTGTCAAACCGAAAGGGCGAAAAAAATTATTTAGAATCACAATGTTCAGGCAAATCTTTTTCAATTTACAGAATTTAGTCAGAAGAAAATTATAAACACAATAGTTTAAGCTACATCTCTGCTAAACCTCCCAAGCTAATTTACAACCTTTCATGTTTAAAACTTGCAAGGAGCAATAGTTGAATCATTGGCCCAACCATTAGTTCAGCTCTTCCTGCTTCCTGCATGGAAAAACCTGTTTCATTTACATTGCAAATCTTTACCTGAATCAACCGAGTTGAATTTGGATCGAAGAACATGGTCGCACGCTGAAAATGTAGATGGTTTAAATTGGGGATTTGCCAATCAGTTAATCAATCCGTGATCAAAATCAGCCAGTTTTTTTTATCTTGGTTGGCTCTGACTGAAGATGAGCATTGAGAAATTTTTGTAAATCAAATGCATTTAAAAGCAGAAACTCCCATTTTATTTGGTCTGTAAATGCATCAGTTTAGTAAAACTCAGAGATAAATGGGGAAAACGTTGTATTTTTCTGTTGAATTCATAAATACTAATACTTTTATCAAGAAGCTTCCCTCAGAGTTGGGATTTTATCATTTTATGCTCAATGTTTTTGTGTTGAACAATTAAAAAAAAAAAAGTTTACATGTGCTGGACACTTCTTCAACCTACACTGAACACTCCTCCTGATACCTCCAACACCTTTATTTACCCTTGCTTTGTTTGTCACTCGTACAATACACATTATGCATAGTAATAATTTTAAACCTAGCCCTTTCTTAAGGCCAATTTTTGTCACGCAAAAATGATGATCTATGTGGACATTTTACTCCTTTTAAGGGTTTCTGGTTTTCGTCTTGTAATATAACCCAGTTAATATTCAACCTTTGGGTGACAAAGTTCAAACATTTCTCACATTCAGAGAATGTCTTTTAAAAGTTTTTTAAAAATGTTACTAGAAGATTGCAGTGAGATTAATCAAATATTAAGCTGCTGCATGTGGAACTAAAAAGAACATTTAAATATGCTTGTGTTGCTGAGTGTATATTGTATGGCAGACTGTCGAAAAGGTCAAACTATAGTTGTTCCTTGTTTTCATAACACACATGTTTTCCATTTGTTCTCAGTTCAGGGTTGGTCCTACACCGTTTCAGTACCGTGTCAGAACTTTGAGGGTTAAATCACCAAAAAGCAATTATGGCCAAACTAACTAGCTTACTGACCAACTGTGACTTGGTATAATCTTGTCTTTCTACCATAGATGGATAGGCAGTCATTGTAAAATAGTTAGCTACTTTAGTTTGAGTCTTCTTCAAAATGTACAGATCGTTTCTTCCCACAGAAAGAAATTTGACTTTGTATTTTAACGCCTTGAAATTGTGTTTCTGTCTCTTTAAGAAACTCCTGCTCTTTCTGAAACGCCGCCTTCAGGAAGTCCTCACAACATGGCCCCTATTAACACTTTAACAACATTTTTTATCAGCGTTTCACTGAGAAGTAGCTCCTATAATGAGCTCAGAAGATGCAGTCCCACCAGGTGTTTGCTAATTGCTGCTGGCTAGTCTGAATGAACTGAGTGGGAAAGTCACGGGGGATGGATGCTGAAAATTTTTCTCACCCCTTAGTTCCACAAAAATAAAAGCTTGGAAGCCTGGAAACTGCAACTCAGAGGAGGAGCTTTGTCTTCGAAGGCGGAGCTAGGTCCAAGCAGGCGTTTTGCATAGGTTGCCATGGGTGATTAAAGGATTTCTCAAACATGCATGAAACGTTCTGGCCATGTTTCTGATGAGGGAATAGCATTATTAAATTATGTAAAACAAAGAAACAAGGTCAATTTCACACTATGCTTTGCTTTTAAAAAACAAAATTTAAAATAGGGTCAAAATACCAGAGGATGAAACCTGTTGTGCAGCCTGTCCATGTGGGTTTTCACAGTGAGGACACTTTCAATAGTTCTGAACTGATCAATAACTTCACAAGGAGCCTGTCGTGTTCTCATGAAGAAGGAGCTGGTCTTTTTGTTATTTGTAGCTTTTTGTTGGATAGATGTTTTTTCAGAAACATAAAACTTGTTCGTTTCACTGTTTCCACATTTGAATGACTAATGTGTGACTGCATCAGGACACACCTAGATTTCCTAAAAATATTTCCAAGGATGTCATCACTTAGAAAAACTCTTTATCCACCACATGGTTCCAGCTGCGGGTAATGTGGATGTGTCACTATCTATTGAATTGGAGTTGCAAACTTTTGCAGCCACAACAATCTTATTTTCGAGGAGCTACTCAGAACTGCTGTGGGAGTGAGAACATTTCTCAGGTATATTTCATAAACATTAGCTGCACAACTGTAATAAAACACAGCTGGGCGCTAATAGTTGTTTTCAAGGCAAGTGAGAGGTAAATAATGAAACATTTTCTACGCAGCCACGTTTTTGAGACTTTAAAACTAAGGCCAAGAATAATTCAGGGTAAATTTGCATCCACATATTTCTTCAAGAGACCAAAACATCGATGACAGAATCACTGATGCTACGGTGAATAACATTTGTGCGCCATATCTCATACCGAAGGAGCAACATCTTTTGATGGAGGCTTGTGAAGAACTGGAGAATTTTATTCTCAAGAAAGAAAACCCTGCTGCTGCAGTACCAAACAATAGTGGATTGAATGTGTGATTAACCTAAAAATCCTTCACAAAAAAAAAACAAAACGTTGTGAAATCACTCCATTCATGGAGTTACCTGTCATTTGGTCAATTGAACAACTTCAGTCTTAGAAATGAACAGTGGAAGTCAACATGTGACGTGTATTCATTCGTGTTCCTCATTTTTTATTGCGCATCTGAGTATTTATGCAGCACAAAACAAACACGACAGCAAGTCAAGATTAAATATGAGGACATTTTGCAGTCTAATATGTGGACAAAATGTTGACTACAAGTAAATTAATTTAAGTTGTAAACGTTATTTTAAGTTAAGTTAAAATTCATCCGTAAAGTGCCGTCCTTCATTCGTGGGGCATGACTTGATAACACTTTTTTTTTTTAATTTAACAAACATACAATCTCTGGTAGATGTATGGAACAGTGCAACACGGATAGGAAAATGAAAAGAAACATGAGATGAAGACGACAAGACAACAAGCACATAAAAGTAAGGGAAATAATAAAAAAAAACAACAAATGGAAGAACAACAAGCAATTTGATAGAGGGCCTGTGGCAGAAAGCAACCGAGGAAAATGGGTGAGGAGTATGCGCATGCGCAGAGCAAGCTGCGGAAGGCAGGTCCTTCTGCGTGTGAGCTGCGTAGAAAATCAGTCAAAAAGCTGGTTGGTTTGGATAGATTCTTCCCCACCAGTGAATGAAAACATAATTGAAACATTTTTGCTTTATATTTATTCTGTTTATTTCAGTTTTTTTTCTTCTTTATTATCTGAAACAGACGATTTGGATTTTATTTTTATTTTTTATTTTTTGGAAAGATAGGGTAAATATTGCCGAATCAACATCCTGGTTGACTCCTACCAAAGAAGATTTAATACCGGAACTAAACTAAAAGTTGCTTAAAATGTTTCCAACCAGCTGGTTATTGCCTCTTTTTGATTGCTCTACATAATGCTTTGTTTCTCAGTATAGTATCGGGCAGGATGAACAGCTTATTAAAAATGGAAAGATTTTGGAAATGTAAATCAACTAACAATTGTGTACACTTTATGTGTAATTATCAATTATTAACATGGTAATTTTCCTGTGACATTTAGAACTTCGACAATTTATTACTATTATTATTATTATAAAATATATATACACTTTTTTTTTTACCAAGGTTAATTGATACCAAGATATTTATTTTTCCACGCTTAAAAATAAATGTGTCATTCTGCATTGTTTAAGTATTTCCGCATTCATAAGCTTTGATCTGAATTGTCTGTTTCTTATTGTTCAAGTAGAGTGCCATGGAAACCAAAGGGGAAAACTACCGCGTGCATTACACAAGTGACGTATGCGCATGCACTGGCTAAGGACAGGTAGTCTCGGGGTGTGTCTTCCACGTCCGAGAGCTTATCAGACATTTTTTGTTAAGAGGAACGATCAAGTGAGAGATTACCAGAAGAAGAATTTCGAGTCTTGAGCGCACAGACATGGATTCAAAGTGGATATTGTCGCTTTTGTTGGTTATCGGCTTTGCTTTTGCTGTCAATGCACAAGGTCAGTCAAACACCGTTTTCTTTTTTGTTATGTCGACGTTTTATAGAGGGTCGCGAGGCACGACTTTTTCTGATAAAAGAGCAAAGAGGCTGCAATAATAATGTTAATGTTTCATGTTAGGACACCATGTAGGTGCCTTAGACCTCATATAGATTCACTTAGTAGGATTTGATTTTTCACATTGTTGATTTGGTAAATTACAAAGAAACTACAGGCAAGGAAATAACCATAGTAACTACTATTTATTAATTCTTTTTTTTGTCGTTTTACAGTAAAAGAACGTACAGCTTTCGATATATATATATATATATATATATATATATATA